>JAQGBB010000680.1:0-17298 GCA_034691745.1 Prismatolaimus dolichurus
CTCAGTTTGTGCTATCGATAACAAGAAAAGGTAGTAACGCTTCTAGCCAACGATTTACGTTCTTTTCCATTTTGCCGCGCTGAAAAGTTTGCAGCCGTAATGCATGGCATATATTGAAATCATTCAGTTTTTATATAAACTTTTTTTTTTCACCGCGCATTGTTCGCAGCCGAATTCATGTTATACGCACATCATTTGTGCAGATTGTTTGCTTCTTTCGCCGCGGCGTGTTTTGCGTGCGTATGAACATTGATGAAATCAGAGATAAGATATTCGTTTGTTGACTCATCTCGCTTCGGTTTGCTTGCGTATCGTCCTTCCTAAACACTTTTCGGTATTTACTGTTGTCTATTCGTCCGTTTACTCGTGACGATACGGCGCATCTGATGAGTTTGAATTTCGGATGCGTAGTTGAATTCTCTGAGCCACAACTTGTTAACCTACATTTGTAGCAGTTGGCATTTTTTATTGAATGCTTTATTGAATTGCAAATACACGTGTTTGTTTTTTACTTGTTTTCCAGAGGCGAGCGACGCGTCGCGATCGCTTGCTGCTCTCTTTTTTCTTCCTGCCAATATATCAGCATGACTGTTCAGCTTTGTCCCAGCATTCCGCCGGTGTCGCAGCAGCTGTCGCGGAGCTTAGACAAAATTCTGGAAGACGCTCAACTCACGGGTACGCTCTCGCTGAACGCGCGGAATATCAAGGATTTTCCCATTGAAGCAACGCGCAAATTCGACCTGAACGACACGCAAAGTGTTGGTACGTACAGTACATATATAAATAAGCCTGCCGTGTGCTGTCTGTTGAACTATCGATTGTTCCGTCGATGTCACTGCCCGTCTGATGAGCGTTGTCTTCCGAAACTGTTGGTTTTATGGATTTCACGTTTCGTCTCGGCAACTAACGTTTTCTGTTTTTGACGTTCTTTCATCAAGTCGTTTGCACTCTTAGTTTGAGAGGTCAGTCGTCTACTACGTGTCTTCATCTAGTTTTATCGCTTTTTCTCTTGTGCACTTTTTACGATATTTTTGATCCATTTTTTGTCTTCATTTACGCCTTGTCGTCTCGGTAGGACGCGACGAGTTAGTGCCGTATTTATTGCGCCATTTCGCACCTCGACGGGCCAAGAATTACCACTTTATGTCCTGTTAATCACGCGTTGTTCTCGTCGACGACATTTCGTTGCTCCTGACTGTCCGATTTGCGTCTGCGTGCCCTAGGAGAATTTCTCTACGTCGTGCATTTCGCTGCTCATGCTGACTGAACTGACCCATTGTTGTTCACCGCGCACTATACGTTTACGTTGTTCTCTTGTCGGTTTTGTGCCTCGAGGCGGCAAGTTTCAACCTGTGCGTCTAGTCCGTCGTGTAGACGGGGCAGGGGACCTACCGCTAGACAGTTTTACGCTGGTGACCTCTTCACCGAACCCCCATGACTGTCGTCTCTTTTCGTGCGTGTGCTCAGCCGAGTCCTGATTGAGAGAAGAAAAGAAAGGATGAAGGAGTTTGGTGAGGGCGAAGTGAGGGAGAAGATTTCATGCTGTTCAAGCGTTTCGAGTACGGAGTCTAGTTTGACCAGAATCGAGTTAGTAGTGCTTTCACTTTGTTCGCTTTCGAGATATCGATAGATTAGCAGCATCGATCGATTTGCTTTCTATGGTATCACATTGCGTCTGAGCTTCTGTGAGAAAATTAAGCTGTCTAAATTGGTTTGTTATTCAGGTCTGTCTCGCATTAGCTATGTCCATTATTGCGGCTAGATTACAGAGATTATGCCAACGATAAATTGCAAAGTTTTTAACGCTATAAAATTGCTGAGCACACCACTTTTGGCGCCACTTGCCGCCAGACAAATCATATTTTTTAGCATCGTGAGGCCCATTTATACGTAATGGCTGAGTTTGAGCCGCTGTGTACTTTTCGCATGTTTATGTATGAATGTGTTGTGAGATTTGTTTACAAGTTTTTCCTCGAGCAGAAACTGCGCCGCCCACTCTCAGGGTCAGCACAGACGTAAAAGCCATCGAGTAGTGTCGAGAGAAGCTTTTGTGTACGACGTTGTTCAGTTTAAAATTTTTAACGCTCGGTACCGACGCTTCGCCCGACGCGCGAAGTGAACGGTGGATTGTTAGTGTGTAAACTTTTTTCACTCTCAAAACGTGCCGCAACCGAAAGAGCGCGAGCGAAGCGTCAGATAAGACGCGGTATGTACTCGTAGGGAGCAAGTCTAACGGTTTTTCTGACGCGGAGACGAGAAACCGACGCACCGCGCTTCGCTTCCGACGTCTAGGTGAGCGGATGACACGTGGTTTTAATGCAAGCAGTGCCGCGTCGTCGACGACAGGGAGAGAGGAGCGTAGAAGCTATAAATTTGCGTTACAAATTATGCCAACTACTATCTGCTATGAGTTCCCACGAAGGGTCCCGTGTTTTTTTTTGTCTAGGTGAGGGCAGGCAATACGCTAAGGAGTTGTTCTTACGTTCTGGAGGATTTTATGGATTTTCTTCTTCTCCATCACGTGCATTTCTGGCCTCGAAGAAGCCGATCGAAGTCAGGTCTTTTCTTTGCGTTTTTTCTGTCCTCTGCATTCTTCTTTTTTCTGTGCACTCCGAGCTCATTAGATAGAACATTCGGTGAGCTTCATTGTTTGACGCTGCGTTGATGCATTGTTAAAACAACACGTGTATATAGGACGTGCAAGTCGACGTGAGTGCTGCGAGACTTGCAAGTCTACATATTTCTTGACGTCATCCTCGCGAGGGATGGTGAAGTCTTTGCGGGCTTGCGCGAAAGTTTGAGTGGCGGAAGGAACGGAGAGGCGAGAAGGAGAAGCGGGTAATTGATCGACGTTTGAGAAGAGAATTAGCTTAGCGACGTGAAGAGGTCACCGGTCACTTGAAGGCTAAAGTGAAGAGGTCAATCTAGGATTTCAAGATAGCTAGCAGACAGCGAGAGGTAGACGCGTAGTATTGTCTATTCGGGACGTTCAGCTAACTAGCGAAGCTAAAAGCTGGCGTTGAGTTTGTCTCGTCGAGACGTCTTGGCGGCTTGGAAGGTGGGGTGTAAAAAGTTAGAAAATTGAGTTGCTACACTCATCGCTAGTCGTCTTCGGGACACGCT
Organism: Prismatolaimus dolichurus; assembly: GCA_034691745.1. NCBI lineage: Eukaryota > Metazoa > Nematoda > Enoplea > Triplonchida > Prismatolaimidae > Prismatolaimus > Prismatolaimus dolichurus. The sequence continues at coordinate 3,124 of JAQGBB010000680.1, forward strand.
CGCTTCTGCCTATAGAAATTGCTTTTCCTGTTCCCGGAAGAGTTTAGCGTCCGTCGTCTCCGGGTTTTGCTAACTTTGCCAATTCGGATGTACTTTGCTTGCCTTGCCTCATGTCAGCTAGATTTTGGAGCTTTGCGATTAGCGCGAAGCGAGGAGAGTGAAGTTGTTAAGATCGTTGTCTGCATCGGCCGCCACTCAATTGTCAACTGCATGCGGCGCTTTTTTCTGCACCGCCGCTGCAGCCGTTCGAGCGTTCGCTTAGTTTGATCGAAAATCCGGGCGGTCCGGGAGGCTTTGATGTGTGCGGCGGATTGCAATCTAGCGCAGGGGACGCGACAGGAGAGAGCGAAAGTGTAGCCATTTTTCGAGGTAATCTTGCGCCGCACACAGTGCCTGGTGTGGGCTTGCGCAGATTTGCGTCAGCGGCAGACCACCCGGAGGGCTTATGCATTTGCGCGTTTTTCATCGATTTCTAGCCGAGTTTTTTCTCGTTACTTTTTTGTTCTTTTCTTGTTCCCCTCATTTCCGCATGTATGGAGAATTTGTTTGCGTTTGTCGGTCGGAGGAGAAGCAAGAGGTCGTGAAAGGTGATAGAGCGGCAGCCGCAGCAGAGTCAATATTCGGCCGTGCTCTGTGCTAATGTGCGTGTGTACGCTACAGAATACGATCTTCTCCTTCGATTTTTGCTCGTCCACACGATCGATGTGCAAGAGCGCTTTTTACTTTGGCGATGGCCTTGAGACTGACGAGTGACGTCTGCTGCACTCGCCAGTCGTATCCAAGAGGGAGCGTTCTTCTCAAATGCTGTTCGTTTTCCACGAGCCACATTAGCTAACGATGAGACAGAAACAATTGAGTTTAACGTTTTACTAGCTAGCGAGACTTCTCGTGGCCGCCAATTCGCTATTAGCTTCATCCCGTCTCGTCTGATGAAAGCCGAGACGTGTAGACACGCCTGAGCGTGTTTCGTCTGACCGACAGCTGATAGGACGAGTAGTCTGAGGCCCAGATCTTGTGCTTGAGCGGATTTGCTTTCATTTGGAAAGAAAAGGTTTAAAACCTACGTATGCTGTACGTTAAGCACAGCTCAGGACCGACGTTTTGACTAATTGTCCGATGTGTACTCAGATATCTGTGCGCTACGAGGCGAGAAGAGAAATCAGAGAAGCCGAGCAGAGTGGGCCAGACGAGGGAGGCGGAAACGTTGTGGTTTTGAGGGAGGTTTCACTAGGATCGATGGATAGGTTAAGCCGACGGCAAGCGGAAGAGTAGGTGGAGGGGTGAGCAAGTTGCTTAGTTTTACATCGTCGTGTGGTTATTTTTGGTTTGTTATATGAATCGTAGATTGAGGTTGATTGTGAAATGGTTTGATTTTTTACGCTTTTTCTGAAAAAAGTTATTTTATTGTATATTCATGGTCATTTTGCATTTGTTGATTTGCTATGTATGTTCATGTGCAGATCTGTCGAATAACCGTCTCGCAGAGTTGCCCGAACAGATTTGCGACTTCTACTACCTCGAGTCGCTCGTACTGTGCGACAATGTCCTGCGGACGATAAGCGTAAAAGTGCAGTCATTGACGTGTTTGCGATTTCTCGACTTGAGGTTCGTATCGCACACCACGTGGTTGTCAATCGATAGTTATACGACATTGGTGCATTTTAAGTGGAAATAAATTGTGTGCAATTCCGCCTGTACTCTGCTCACTTCCGTTGCAATGTCTTCTCCTTGCGAACAACCGACTCGAGTCACTCCCGCACGAGATTCGTCGCTGGGGACGCACGCTTATGGAACTGGTATCGTTTTGTGATTATCCTGATGAGGATGGATCTTGTGTCAGGCTTCACGATCGGATCTTGATTGGAGAGCTGGGCTGGGCTTTTTTCGAGCTCCTTTGTTCTTTGAAAAATTGCTGTTCCCAGATCTTGCCTCAATTATCGAGTGTTTCAAGGCCAAATTATTTCAGCAATGCAAAAAACCTCGTTAATAACAAAGCGCTCCGTGAGTGTAAAAAATTTAAAGTCATTTTCCCCAATTTCGACCATTTTTAAAGAACGACGCTTGACTGGGTGGAGTTGATCAAGGACGTACTTGAGAATCGACAGCAGACTAGTAGGCCTCCACTTATCGATGGAAGTGATGTGTTATTTTGCAATCTGTCGTAAATTGTGAATATTTTACTTGCGCTAGCCCAGACGTTTTGAAAAGACGTACGGTTGTGGGGATTAATCGGAAAAGTACGATAAGCAATTTATCAGTTCTTGAACGGCTAAACAAATGTTTGGGTTAACTCTGAATAGATCGTGATTCACGACAAAGATCACTTGATTTTCTTGTGGTGTAGATAGATAGATCTTTTAATTTGTACAGGATGTAAGCTCGAATCGTCTGACAAGTCTGCCGGCTGAGCTCGGCTGTTTGCAAGAGTTGCGGGTGCTGAACGTGCGTCAGAATTTGCTCATTGAGTTGCCTTACGGTATCGGATATCCCAGGGAGGAAGTAGAACGCGTAGTTTATCCCTTTGCAATCAATTAGAAATGTACAAACTTCGACTTCGTTCGCTTGACGCATCGTCGAATAAACTCTCGACACTCTATCCCGATATGCGACATATGATGCTCAACTCTATCGTCGAGCTGAACCTTGAGAATAATCCACTCGTATCGCCCCCGGCTCGAGTAAGCTCGACTCTCGCTGTGGGATTTGGTTGTATTGATCGCTTTTTCAGCTATGCCGGAAAGGACCGGTTCATATTTTCAAGTATCTTAATGGAGAAGCGAATGGCAGAAGCAAGGTTCGCAAACGTGTTGGAGGTGCTAATGATGCTGAGTTCCATCGGCGTCGGGAGGTCGTTAGCGCACCGGCGCCGCCTATCGTTTCACGCCTTGTGCCAACGTAAGTGGGGTGGCGATAATGATGGAAAAATGAAAAATCGATAAAATTTTTGTAGAAATAAGGAGGACATCAAATTCGCACTCGCCGAACGCGTCGATCTTCGTCGTAGCCGCCATACGCGCCATACAGTCGCGTCGGACTCGGGTTACTGGTCATCAAACGGACACGAGAACGGGACCGACACACATGCTCCCGTTCCACAAGCACCGTCGCCACTCTGCCATGCATCGCGTTCCGCGAGCAATGTTCCAGCTGTGCTCGCCGACCAACGCAGACGTCCGCAGCGGTGCGAACTCGAGAACTTCGTCGAAGAGGTTATGACCGCGTGCAGTCTCGCCGGGACTTCTTCCGCGGGAGATGAAGCGGACGATGAACCGGCGACGCCAAAGGCCACGCCCAATAAGGGAATGGCCGCTTTTGTGACACCATCTCGACCGATGACAATTGTCAATCGACCCCCGGCTCCGCCACCTCCTCCGCCAGTCGTGCAGCCGCAATTGCCGACCCCACGCCTTCGTGCGAATGACCACTTCGTGCCAACGACTTCGCCGATCGCTGAGGAGAAGTCGTTTTTTGTGACACCGTCCCCTCAGACGGAAGCCCCTGCAGGGATGACTTCACCACCGCCGACTGTTTCGAATGGGTTTTACGTGTCGCCTTTTGCGCACGTTAATAAACAGATGCGTCCACACGGTGTGGATTCTCCAACGACCCCACCGTTTGTGACGGCACCGTCGACGCCGGCGACGAGAGCGGTCGCTTCGTCGGATGTGATTCGGTCTCTCTACTCAGGTGCTGCGCAACTCGCGGCGAGAACACAGCCGGTGAAGAAACAGTTGTTTGAGACACGGTCGTCTACGGAGAGTGCGGAGACGGTTGTCGTGTTGTCACGTGTGAATGGTGTCCAATCGGAGGAGATAACGGCGGCTGTCGCTGTTCAATCAGAGGAGTCGGCGGTGTCGCCATCGTTGGTGGAGAATGGGAAGACACCGAGACCGAGTGTTTCACCGCCCCCGGTACCGCGACCGGCGTTGAAGGCACCACTGGCGAGTGTGGAGGACGGCATCTCACCGATGGTGGAGGAGAAACCACTTGTTGGTGAGAGAGATCGAGCGATGGCTGATTCGAACAATAATAATGAGGGTCTTACCGAGTCACAGAAGGAGGAGTCGCCGACGTGTGCGACTGATGTTAGCTGGCGGCGACCGATCGATAATACGATGCTCGCGGAGGCGGACGAGAATTGTAATCACGATGACCTTGACGTGACGCCGGTCGATGGATTGACCAATGGTGGCACGTCGATGACCAATGGAAATTGCGCGGAAGTGACGATGCAAAATGGTGGTGATCTTTCAGCGAAGGGGAAGAAAGGTCTGGCAGCGTCGTCGAAGTCGAGTAGTGAAGTTTCTGTCGTTTCGTCAAAGGCTTCGTCGGTGAGTTCACCACCGCGGAAGAGCTCGATCGATGCGGGGCGGAAGAATGGCATTGGGGCTCCTCGGTCGATTAAGAGACCGGCTTCGGCGACGGCGGTAGGACGTTCCTCGGTGGCGCCAATGAGCAATGTGGGGGGGAAGATTCCGGCACCGACGTCGCCGAGATCCCTGCCGCTACTTTCGGCTGATGATCGGCAGGCACTTATTGCAGCTGGCAGAAAGGTGAGTGGATGTCAAGTTGTTGAATTTCTGTTGGTCATGTGACGTCATTTGGTTGCTTGTGAACGCATGTGTGCAGTGTTGTATGTCTGTCTTCGTATGTAGATTATTGAGACACGATTGAAACTCGGTGTTGATGTGGGGATTGAACCGGCGGAACTTTCGGCGTTACTTGCTGACGGTGTTCACCTTTGCCAGCTGGTCAATCAGCTTAGGGCTAGGTCGATACCCAATGTGAATCTCGCGACGCCGATGTCGGTAATGATTATAAATCGGGGAATCGTTTGCTGCTGGAGCTTTATACCCCTTTTATGCTTTTAAGCCCAAACTGCCGACGGCCAAAGCTCGCAGGAATGTGGAGAATTTTCTTATGGCGTGTCGACGTCTTGGCGTTCCTGAGGTTAGTTTCATTGCGGCGAATCGGTTTGCATGTTTGTTTGTACCTTGCTCGAGGCCGAGTTTGACCACGCTCGTTGTTGTTGTTTGTATGGTTGCTGTGTTGCACCGCTGTCAGGAAGTTATGACCCTAAAGCTTGGCGGTAGGAATGAGTGCTAGCTTCCTCGCACGCGGGGGACTATTCGGAAAAAAGACGCCATTGTCGCGGGCAGCTTGTTTGAGACGTGTAACGAGTAGTCGATGCATTAGCTCTTTGTTGTCTGCTATTCGGTTTACGGAACGCGGATTTAACCCCGGCACTGTGCGAGAATTTACCATTCTTGAGTTCCGCTTGTTTCCCTCCATTTCACTGTTGACCGCGTTCCTCTAGCACTAATAAACGTCGTTGATTTTTGCCTTTGGTGACGTAAGATCCAGTTCGCTTGCGTGCTTTATGCAGCTGTAAATGCGATCCGCTTATTTTGCAAATAATGTGTACAGGGAGGAAGCGTTAGCGTGCCGTCTTCACCGATGAGTGCGCCACCTACTGTAATGCGGGAGTTTTCTCGTTGTTGTCCTCCTGCTCGCATCGCTTCTGCTTCTCCTCATTCGCCTGGCGTTCTCGAACGGTTCGCTGTTCTCCTTGGTGTGCTCGTTTTGCTGCTAACCGCTTATGCGCTCTCTAACACTGCGTGATTGACTGGCACCTAACTGCTGCTGCTTGCTAACCTTACTGAACGGCGGCGGTCAAACTCGGCCTTGAGGTAGTGTACGTGTCGTTTATTTTAAAGTTATGGCATGTTTGCTGGATTTTTATACTTGCTTAATTCGAAGTCACGTGACCAGTGATAAAATGGAATAGGAAGATGTTCGCCTTTCTAGAACGCCCTCTGTTCTGTCACGGACGTTCTCGAGTGCAAGAACGTCGAACGGGTGTGTTCGACAATCGCGGCGCTTGCGAAGATCGCCGGTGCGACGACGGCGGTCGCCGCCGCGGCGCCGGCTTCAGCGGATAAGCTCATGCACGCTAGAAACTCGATTGGACTTGCGCGTGCAAGAATGAATACAAGAACGACGAACGTTTAGACTTATTGTACATAGAATATCTGAATGGCAAATAAGAATGACGGTGTGCTTTTTGCAGTGCAAATATGTCACTCGTGAGACTGCATCTTCGTGTTTGTTCTTTTACTCGCGATTCTTTGCTTTGATCATTTTATGTCTGCTTTTGTACTTTGTAACGTGGTAAACGATTTGTGATCGACTTTATTCGAAATTGGTGCTGGTGTTAGGCTGGATGGTTGTTAGCATGTGGGATTACTGTAAAGGCAGTGCATGGTTACAGGGATACCGTAATCTTATACGTAATAGCCAGTTTTGGTTGGAGGAAAATATCGGTTTGGCATGAATGTGGTGTGTAGACTGCATGGTCACTAGTGTTAACTTGTAGTGACGACGCCATTGTTGCATGAAGAGCAGAACCACATTTATGCCGAACAGCCGATATAAATTTTTGAATATTTCAATCGGCTTTTAGCTAGTCTTCATCGTACCGTCCATATTCACGCAAACAGCGGAGGTGCTTCGTCCGATCGGCAAATGTCGTCAAACATGGTTCGCAAACCACATCGTCCGCACACGGCGTACATATAGAGAAAGTGGTTTTAGGAAAAGTCAGCCATCGAAGAGGTCAAGCTTCCCGACGGTACCATAATTCGTATGGACGAGTTTGGAAGGATGCCATCCACGAACGATCAAGTGTACAAGATTACGATTACGTGTAAAAACGGAAGCGCCGTTGAGGTGACCGCGGCAGCGCTGTACCGTACTTTCTTTATTTATCCCCTTCCCGATTAATCCCACCCGATGGGATTATTCCGGAGGGGGGGGGATTATTTTGTCAAATTTTTTTTCTCAGAAGTCAGTTAATTACATGTGGTTTTTTCCAGCCGGCAAATGGTTTTTATGTAGTAACGCGGAAAATTCTTGGTCGAAAGCAAAAGTGTGGGCTAGACAGAGGTCAGAGCACATTATCGGAGGGTGAGTTTCCATTACATGCACAAAATTTAGCACAATACAAATTTTATTTTCAAAGTACATCGGATGGCACTTCTGATAATCCCCAGGGGGATTATTATAGTGTAAAAACTTTTTGTTCAAAATGGAAAAAATTGAATAATCCCCCAGGAGGATTAATCAAGAAAGTACGGCAGATTAACGATCTTTTCGAACTCGATTCTGCAGGTTATCTCCCTCGGCGCAGCTCTGAAAGCACTGAGGATTCCGGACAAGGATGGCAAGCTCGTTAACGTCGTCGTCGGCTACAATACACTAAAAGGTGGTCGATCAGAAGACTTGAGTCTCCGTTTTGAATAGCTTGCTTTCTTTTTTTTCGGCTGTCTGCAGAGTACGTCGACAACCTTCAGAAGCACTACGTGGGCAGTGTTCTTGGACGCACCTGTCATCGAACTACGAAGCCTCAGTTCAAAGTCGGTCAGGAAACGGTAACGCTCTCCAAGAACGAGGGCGAGTACCACTTTAACGGCGGCATTCACGCACTCCAAACGGTTTCCTCGAAGTGAACCCCTTCAATTTCCTCTTTAAACTGTAGTTCTGTATTAGAAGCTCTTCGAAGTTACATTCAAGGGTTCACGAGTGATCTTTTCCACTCAAAGTCCGTCGAGAGAGGATGGTTATCCGGGCAACATGCGCGTAAATGTCTCCTATCAGTTTTCCGGAAACGAACTCACCGTCGACTACGAAGCGGTCTCGGGTATAGCTCAAGTCGTGTTCTCATTTTCGTCGAGGACCAGCCGTCCACTTGTAGACGCCATAACACCGTGCAACCTGTCGAGTCACATCTACTTCAATCTTGCTGGTTCGGATCCAAGCGTAATAATGAGCACAAATGGGAGCAGATAGCACCGTTGGAACGACTATAAAGCGCGGCTGCGAAATGTCTGACTAGGCAATCGGCGAGCATCGAGTGCAGATTTTCGCCGACAAATATCTCCCAAAGGATGAAAAGGGAAACGTTCTGGGCAAGATCAAGTCAGTGGCGAAATCGAGTTTCGACCTACGCCAACCGAAGTCCATCAACGATTGTTCGAAGACTATTGGTCTCGGTCGACCTCCACTCGGCGGGCACTTCTTCTGCGTAAGAATTCTGCACTTTCTCGACGATCTTGTGCTTCATTAGCACGCGCGTTAATTTTTATTAGTGTCGTACCGAAGAGCGATCCGTTTTCGAGGAGCGAAACGTTGCAAGGTGACGTCACTGAAGCAAGCCAGACTTTCTTTACGACGGGCGGCCAGAATTTTTTGGCTTGGGAACCACTTCTAACACATTAACATAGGAAAAATGCCAAGCGGACACCATTTTTGATAGGAAATTTTTTGCTCAAAGGGCTAAATGTGGCCCTTGGGTTGGACTGCCGCCCCTGCTTTATGACGGTGTGCGTGCTTGGGTCCCAGAAACGTAACGTTTGGTTTCTAGCTTGTACTGTCCCCGAACGTCGATACTTCTGTCCATACGAAGCACGCATCCGGCTGTACACCTAAGCAGCATGCTTCACGCAAGCAGGGAAGTAGCGCCTTCGTTGCGACGCACTCTGACGATTCGGAACATACTCAGCGGCGCGAGTTTTCGTTCGCGAAACCGATCGACAGTAAGTCAGTTCTACGAATTCTTTTTACTGGCGGTCGACTTCCGCGATTCGTAGGTAACTCCGCCGAGTCCGATCCCACCGAGTCCGACATCTTCAAGTGGAGGCGTTTGTCTCATGACTTCTGGCTTTCCGGACGCAGTGAACCATCCGGTGTGTGGGTGCTACAGAGTGCAAGCGTAATCAACAGTGTTACCAAGGCCAATTGATAAAAAGGAAATTTTTCTTCAGAATTTCCCGAGCGTTCTGCTTTACTCGGGCGAAGGTTCGATTACTTACGATAATGAGCAGAAAGTGGCTGATGTAAAAAGTTGCCATGTTGTGTTTTAGTCTACTACAACGTGGTTACTTACAAGTTCACAATCGTTCAGCAAGGACGCTAGATGGATAACGAATGACTACCAATGGTTGCACGGCTGCGCTGCTCACCACGACCTCTGAACAGTTTCTGCACAGCACGCGTTGTTTTAGCACCATATTCATGGCTTCCGGCCAGAGGCGGTTCATCATTTTTATTAAGCGATGTATATAAACGGGATAATGCGCTAAATAGACATGTCATTGATCATGTTTTTAGGTTATTTCTGCATGTCTTGGAAGGCTAATGTACCAATTGACCATAGTACTACTGTAGTGTACGTATTACAGTTGTAGCGCGCACATTGTTTGCGCCGCAGAGCTTCTCTTGTTGCTATTGGCTTGATGTAAGTCTTACGGCCTCATCCACCAAATCGATAATTGCGATTTCCAAAAAGCGTTGATGTAAACAGCAAGAATCGCTCTGGTAAACCCGATTTCTGCACGAGCGGAAATCGCATTTTCCCTGGAAAATCGATATTGTCAAAGTTGCGTCGGCTTTCTAAAAAAACGGCTCTGGTAGCGAATCTGTAATTTTGGCTTTTTTCTCTTTTTGGTTGAATTATGCTCTATTTAGGCTTATTATAAGAAGTGAAGAAGGTTTTGGTAAGTTTTGACAGTTTTGGAAAACGCTATTTTGGTTAAAGTTACCAAATATCGACAAGTTTGAGCGATTTCTGCAGAATTACACCTATGCTGAACAGTTCCTCACAGTTTTGGACAGTTGAGTTGAGATTTCTGTGCTCAAGTTGAGTGCAAGAAACTTTCTCCAAGTCAAAACGCTCTCCACGCTGAGTCAAGACCGACCCTGGACGATACTTCTGACATGTTCCTCCTCCATAACATATTTCGCTAAAGTTACCGGGCAATCTGCTCATGCCAGCGTAGCACGACGAAATTGGAAAAAATTTCGAGTTTGCAAAAGCGAACTTTTTATGCATCTGGCTCAAGAAAAATGTGTCCTAAGCAAGCTGGAGAATTCTCGCGCAGACTGTGTTGTAGCAAACAGTCTTGCAACTCAGACAAGTCATGATGCATCAGAAACGGCTCACAGTTGGGCGCGCAGCGTCTTTTTCCGTGAAGATGGCGAAATTTAGGAATTTTGCAAAAGTGAGGTATGCGCGAAAGGGTCCACAAAAAAGCTGCGAACGAATTAAAAAACTGACTATAAGCGATTTGCGACGAAGGGTTATAGTAACTTTGTGCAAACTTTCAGCCAAATCGGCGAGGATCGCGCCAGTGTCCCTACAAGCAACTCTAAGTGGTTATAAAAATTGGCTCTTAAAACGCTTGCGCCATGGCCCTCGGCTCGCGCGGATCGACTTACATTATACAGATTCCTAAATAGCGACAATCCAAGGCTTTCACTGCGTTCTAAACATGTAGGTCTCATCCTGCGAGTGCGCAGACACAGTGCCCTCAAGCTATAACCAACCACAAAATGTGGTAAGCAATAGCAACCAGCCTCACCGACGCCAATGCGCTTGAACCTTTACAACTGGCGCGCATGGGCTGCACAACATGCACTAGCTCAGCAATGAAGTAAAAGGTATTCACACAACTGACGAGGCGCAAGGCCCAGCAACGCGATCTGCTCTGCGCGCTCGTCGGCGTCCTGTCCCAAAGCGACGCGAAACGCTTGACGGCACAAAAACTTCAATGACGGCGGGCCGGTGACTGCAAGTGCCTTCGTTCGCGTGGCGCGAATCCACGCGCCAAACTCTCCGTCGAATGCGTCGAACTCCGCTGCTTTGTCGCGACGCCACTCGCCCGTCTCATGATCGTAGTCTGCGTAAAGACCGCCGCTTCCTTCGAAGAGTGCACGCGCGCCGTGCACGTGAAAAAGCAGCGTCAGCAGGCGAACGTCACACCACTTGACGAGAAAGTTGAAGCCAGATTCCACATACTCTGGCACCGGTGGCAGCCACAGGTGCGTCTGCGGACAGCATCTGATTATAAACTCAATTAGTCGGCGAGCCCGCTTCTCGTTGTTGCTAATCTGATCGGACAGCGCGCTCCGCTTACACGTTATTTGCATTATTAAAGTCCATTTTATGAAGCGGCGCTCTAGATCAATACCGGCTCGCATGAGCACGCGAAGAACGTCACAAACGTGCGCTAAAGCTCGCTCTCTCGCGTCGTCGCTCGAAGGAACGTAGAGGTAGAAGTCATTGATAAGTTTCGCAGCTGGCGTTTGGTCAACAAGCGCCAGGTTCGGCAGCGCATTAACGTCGGCGCCGGCATCGATCAAAGCCTGAACTTCGACGAGCGGAAGCGTATAAGCGTCGAATAGGGTTCGTTCAGCAGTTGCCGTCGCGCACACCACTCGCGCATCTGAAAGGAGCAGTGCACCACGTACAGTACCTTTACTAGTCTTGACCTCGTGCAGCGAAGTCCTAAGATGTGCGTGAGCTAGAAGCAACAGATAGCCTGCAACTCTACTCTAGGTCGCACGCCCTCGGCTCGCACCTCCAGCCTCAACAAGTGACGCCCACTTCTGCTCGCATTCGTGCACAGAAAAGGCAGGTTGCAAGGGCGTCCCCTCGTTTCTCTCGCGGTGATGCGCAACCAAGTTCCAAACATGATACCACGCACGCCGCTTCAGCACTATGTCGTCGCTCGACGTAAAGTTGCGGTTATATTCAACGGAGTAGACAAGTCCGTCAACCTCTTGCTCCGTCCATGCTCGTCGCGCGTCCCTATCTTCAAGTCGATGAGCCATGCGCTCCACTCAGTCACTGCTGGCTCCTTAATGGGCGCAAAAAGCAATGTAGGAAGCACACAAATAGCCTGCCTCTCATTTGCTTTGAACTCCTTATGGCTTACTCGTTCTCCGCGGAAAACCGTGCTCCGAAGACGAGAAGCACGCTTAGCAGATTCACGCATAAACTTAACATAACATCGTGCACCTGGCTTCAACTACGGTTTCGTTCAGCCAGCGTCTACTTTCGGGACATACGCAACTATCGCAGTCGATCGTGGGACAGAGAGTGAAAACGTTATATACACAAACAACAGCAACAAAACGCAGTCTATATGATGAAGTTCAGCCTGTACGCACCTGTACACAGACTACCACATCGTATACTCAAAAGTTTTGAGTCAAAACGCAGTGGACGACTTCTCAGCGAAACAGAAAAACGAACGAGAATGCGAGTACACTAACAGAACGCCATCGCCAACTGCGTGAACACGAAAAACAGCACCTCACGTCGCAGTGTCCGGGCACGTGCTGCGCAGCTCTCACTCGTTCATACCGGCGACCGACCGACCGTGCCCGATCAGAGACCGTCTCGACCGTGCGGCGACTGCAGGAAGAACGGCGCATCCTGACTCTGTCGATTCATCGCGCGTGACGATGCGAAGCCGAGCAGCTTCTGCAGATTCTGCACAAAGAATGTACCGATCCTCGAGGGCCACTGATGCAGTGTGCAAGTGGGCCTGAAACCACTTATGACAAAAACCATCGATGACAAGGAAATTTTGAAGCATACCATATAGGGAGTGTACACACCAACTTTCAGCCAAATCCGTGAAGGCGTTCAGGGGTTATGCCTAAAACAACTGTAAACTTTTGTCAACTTGCCAATGGTAAGCTGCCAACTGGCTGTGAAACGCTGCCAACCTGCCAATGGTAGGGTGCCTATCCTCAAAAGTCACTCAGCATTAACAGTGTCCGACTACGGTAATAATCCACTCATAGCAAAGGCGAAAGTTGAAATTTGGAAAATCAACAATGGTGTTGACGCCAATGAACACTATAGAAGAAATATAGTGTCCATGAAAATCGGCAAAAACCGGTTTCTCGAATCACTCACGTGATGTATGACAGGAAAAACGCGAAAACGCGGCATTTCGAGACAAAAAATTTTGGGTCGAATATATAAATGCCGTTCACACAAGGAAAAGTGTCCGTGTATCAGAGTGCCAAATCAGCTGTTTTTAATAAAAAATATTAAAATAACAAGAAAAACGGCTAATTTTTTTCATGAATCTTAGGTGAAATCGAAAATAAACATAAAAAGAGAAAACAGTAAGAATAATTTTAAGCATTATCTTACGTGTTATTACTGTTGTTTTGTGTGTTTCGTGGTGCCAGAAAACGAACCAATATTTACTAAAATTTTAATGATGCATAACGAAGTCTATCGAAACGTAAATAAATTATATCTGTTCTTGTTTTTGGATCAATAAACTGAAGTGCATCAAATTTTCTCTTACGCAAACTAAAGCTCGTCGAAATTTGATCATGTACGCTGAAGTTCAATGCAATTTTGATGATGCAAAGTGCAGTTCAAAAGCATTTCGATGAAGTACATTGGCATCGACCACTGTTCAATGGTGTTCAAGTTCATCCAAAATTTTTTTAAAAATTCGCTAACTTTTCGATAAGATCAAATTTTGACGATTTTCAGTTTGCATAATAGAAAATTCGATGAACTCCAGTTTATTAATAAAAAATGGCAAGAATCATTATGATCTATCGCAATTCTGATGAATTCAGTATGCATCATTAAAATTTCAATAAATATTGGTTTGTTTTCTGGCAGCACAAAACAAGCAAAACAACAGTAATAACACGTAAGATAATGCTTAAAATTATTCTTACTGCAATTCTCTTTTTACGTTCATTTTCGATTTGACTCAAGATTCATGAAAAACAATCAGCCGTTTTCCTTGTTGTTTTAATATTTTTTATTTGGATGAAAATATTAAAAACAGCTGAATTGGCACTCTGAAACACGGACACTTTCCCTTGTGTAAACGGCATTTATATACTCGACCCGTGTGTCGAGATTCAATGGGCCAAAAGGAATAATTCTGCGTTGGATGGGAGTAAAACGGCGATGTGACACCTGTCAAAAATGAAAAAAATAATAACTTCACTTTTTGACCCGTCAAACGCGTGAAGAAAAATCCAAAAATCTAAAAAACCTGAAGATACATCGAATTTTGGCACGTTTTTTTTGCCCACTTGTCTTTTTTAGAGATACTCTTTCAGAAAAACTTCGGCTCAACCAATCCGAACAGGATTAGTACGAACCGTGCGATCTTATACGCGAAAATTTCCGTGTGTATCTTCGCACGCACAATTGCACGTACTTTCGGTCGAAACGTGCAATTTCATGCGTTGATGGATAGCAAAAACCGAACATTTGCAGTTTGATGGATAGCAAATGAAAATTGCACAAACTGTCATAATGGTGGATAGCAAAAATCGGAAACT
>JAQGBB010000681.1:0-17297 GCA_034691745.1 Prismatolaimus dolichurus
CTCATGAAACGCTATGTTGAAGTATGTGAAATGTGCACGATTTGTGCCGTATGTTTTGTATTTTTAACGCATTGCGTTGGTGTATGCTGCAATGATTTTTCGCTTTGCAGAAGTTTTTCGTTCCCGTGTTGAAGAATATTCGTGAAAATTGTGGCGACACGAACTGGTCCGAAGACGCTTACATGAACCAAATTTGTTATCAGATCATTGAAGAAGTAAGCATGGATATTTCTGTTTCTAGGTAGCCGTGTTAAAGCAGGATTATGATACGATACTGCTAACTTTTATTTGTAGGCGCAAAAGATGTACCAGAAAGTTCCACCGTCCATGTCGGAGAGTGCATCGCCAGTGACCAACCCTGATGCAGCGCCTGATGAGTATAACTCTTTATCTTCGCCGAAGCGAAAGTTGAAAGGACACGATGATGAGGACGACGATGAAGATCAGGAGCAAGAGCCGGACGATGGTGACGCGCTGGGAGTTTCGAGCAGAGAATCAAAGGCAAAACAAACTTTTGTGGATATAAGCCTAGCTTTCGTCCAGTCTTGTGTAATCGCGTTCGTTTTAGAGGCAAAAACTGGACACCGCTAGCACCAGGTAATATGTGCTCTATATATTTACCTACAGTGCGCATATATACATGTGCATATAGTGCATATACACATATACATTTACGTACAGTACGTACATATACATGGGCATGTGTACATTTACATAAGTTGCGTACGGTTGATGTATTTGAAAGAGCCTCATTCTCTTCCTTTTTTCAGTGATATGACACATAAAGTGCTTGGTGCCATTCCAACCGAAGATATCCCAAAGGCATGCATCTTTCATCATTTCATTAAGTTTTTCCGTATACTTTCATGCTTTTTGTGGTTTAGTGGAACCCTGATCGAATCAACGAGTCGACATTATTCGTGCTCGGTTCAAAAGCGAATAGGTTCTGCTAGATTATGCATGTACATTAGTGTAATATCATAGTTCTAAATATTTCCGTTTTCGTCACGCAGAGCGCTTGGAATGGCCAACCAGCGTGGCAAGATTTACACGAAGCACCCGGGGTTATTTCGTGTGAGTTATCTACGCTTTACCGTCGAACGAACATGCGTGCGTAACTTGCGTTTTCAGTACACTGGCGATCAAAACGATCGAGTTTGGCTCTACGACAACAAGATTCAATCGATGCGCTTTGGTGGGAAAGCGTTTCTGCTCGTTCAAGATGACATTCGCGAGTTGTTGAACAGGCCAGAATATAGGTAAAATATCCATCCGACGCTACATTCATATGTAGAGTACACACCGAGACGATCATGACGACAGGATTTATTGGTTGTAGGGGCAGTTCGATGATTAGACCGTCTGAACTGCGGGGTTTCATTCTTCCCAAATCGATACTCCGCAAAGTGAAGGCGCGCATGGCGGCTATTTACGACGAACTGAAGAAGCGCCCGGATTTTGTCTCAGGCCAAGTCTAGGAATTAATGAGTGTCCATATTGAGTGTGAAGACCCGGCTCTTTATCATACTGCTTTGGGCGCAGACTTGCAGGTAGATCGATTTTCGTGTACGGGTTCAAGTTGTGCGTGTTTCGGCAGGCAGGGGTTATGTTTTAGTTCTATTTATCGGAACTTTCCTGGTTAGCATTTTCCTTCTTTTTATGATTTCTATTTGTAAATCTAATGTATTTATTGTACAGTATGTTGCACTTACTGTTACTTATCGACGATCTCTTTGTCTCTGCAGGAAGCATCCTTGTACCTACCCTTTTATGTGGCTAGGGTAACCAGCTGCGACTGTCTTTGAGAAATTAGGGGAAAGTCTGGCGAGCTGGATTGTGCGATACCCGCAATTTCTGTGATCAATTCTACTTGTGCTGCTGTCTCTTTCTATTCTTTTATCCTTTTGCGCCTAGTGCGTCTATACATAGCTGCTTTATTTTTCGCTCTTACCTGCAAGAGGTCCTTTCGTTTTTTAAGATGGCGTTAAGCGTTGTTCTTGGTCTGCGCTGTATAGCGCAAGTGTTAACACAGTCTGAAGGCCTAGTTTCCAGCCATTTACCCCGAATTCGTGTTTCCTTGACCGATTTACGCTCTTTTTGCGCGACTTGTTAGAATGAAATCCGTCACAAACGGCGCGGTTCCTACTTCCGATGAAGCGTTGGCACAATCGCCTTCGTATCTGTATGTCTGCACTGTACAGTGTAGCCTGTATTAAGTGTGCCTATACTTTAGCAAAGAATGGCTAGCTCTGTTGAACCGGTGCAAATCGTTCGAAGAACTCAAGCGATTCGCGTTAGAGGGCGGCCTTCAGGGCTCGCGCGTGAGAAGCGTGTACTGGCGGGTACGCGAATCGACTGTTAACAGCACTACACTGTGGAAAACGTGTGTATTGTTGTTGTAGCTCCTCTTACAAGCTCTACCACTTGATCGCACCAAATGGATGGAGCAGCTCAGATGCAATCGCGAGTATTACGTTCGTCTTAAGGAGAAAGTATGTGTGATTTTCGACAGACTGACACTCTTTATTGAGTGTTTGCCAAAGCGGAGTTGAAGGCTGGTCTTTTTCAGGAAGGTTTCGATCCACGACGGATTTCGACGGCTGCAGGCGCTAGCTGCCCGTCAGTGAACACGAGCGTCGATGTGAACAATCCACTTTCACTCAGCGAAGATGTAAGTTCACGATGTTCGAGTGCATACGTAATATAACTCGGTTCTACATCCCGCATTAGAATCCATGGCAAAAGTTCTTCCACGATGAAGAGCTGCGTTCATCGATTGTGCAAGATGTTACCCGAACGTACGTCTACGTACAGTACGATGCATGTGGTTGTAAACTGTATTTGTAGTTTTCCCGAACTCGAATACTTCCACTCGGATTCCGTGCGTGAACTGATGGCCGACATTTTATTCCTCTACGCCAAGCAGAATCCGCACATCAGTTATAAGCAGGTGGGTTTACATCCTGAATATTTATTGATCTGATTGGTGCTTATTCCAGGGAATGCACGAGATCCTTGCGCCGTTGATGTTCGCGATCTATGTCGATCAACAAGCGTTCGGGCACGCTTCGGAAATGGGCAGCTTGGGGTGAATGTTTTACTTTTTTATATCGATTTGTTTTTCTTCATTTACTTACGTACTTTCTAGTGAAAATAGTGAACGTGAGGCTAACATTGTGGGGGAGTTCATGGACGTACTTGAAGCGTTGAACGACGAGCGTTGGTTCGAGGCCGATGCGTACGACCTTTTCTCACGGGTGCTTGCTATTATTCAACAGTGGTACTACGTTGCGGAGTCCAACAAGGTTTGTATCTAGTGGAGTCGTGGTGAACGAATGACACTTTTCATTTTCGAATAGTCGGATCTTGCCCGTGACTTACCCGATCCGTCGGGCCTGTTCGCGAGACCTCAGGATTCTGGTCCTTCGACGGCGCTCGTTCGGAAGCTCAACTATGTACGTATGTTTTGTCTTTGCAAACACTGCTCGCTCCGTGCTATGTGCAGTATAAAGGGTGTGTTACGGGCAGCTGACTGTGTTCTCGTCTGAGTTTTGTGCTTGTTGAACTTTGTAGATTGGCGACAAGCTCTTCAAAGAGCATGACCCAGAATTGCAAGCTCATTTGGAGAATCTCGAAATTGCGCCACAGATTTATGGCATGTACGTTGTGCTTTCTGTATGTCTGTCATAACTGTGCGTACGTATTTGTACCACTCCTATCCCTTTGCGGCACCGTTTAGTGTTCTTTTATTGTCTTGTTTGCATTTCTAGTCGTTGGTTACGTTTACTCTTTGGTCGGGAGTTTCCTATCCAGGATCTTCTCCAGTTGTGGGACGCGATCTTCGCAGATGGACCACCGTTCGCTCTTGTCGATTATGTCTTCGTTGCGATGCTTGTTGCGATACGGGATTTTCGTACGTTTTTATCACGATGTGTTTAACATCTGTGCTTTGTCACAGCACGTCTTTTTAGCTCGATTTATTGTGCTCTTTAAAGTGTCGTTGCTTCAGATTTTTCGCTGCTTCGATTTTGAGAGCATTTGACAAAAGTTTTGATCACTTTGCAGTCCACGCATAGAAGAAGTGGCGCGGCTATGTTGATTAGACTCAAAAACGCGTGGACGAGAGCATTGGCTTTATATACATGTGCAGCTCACAGAGGGCAGTTGCTGACAGTGGTTTTTCGAACAACGCTTGGCGTACACGTTCGAAAGGCCACTGTCAGCAACTGCCCTCTCTGTGGGCTGCACGTTGAAGCCAATGCTCTGGTCCACCAACTTTTGAGTCTACTCTCAATTGTCGCTGAGATCCGTGTGTAAGCAACGATGCACATGCGTTCCGCTTTATAGTTCTCGGTGCTGACTACTCTGGCTGCCTACTCTACTTAATGAAGTTTCCGTCCGTCGTCGACGTGCACTCTCTTATTGCTCTCGCATTGCACTATGAAAACCCGATAGTACGTAAGACACGTGCGTATGTGTGTATGAGTGAGTTCGGTGTATAGCGTCGGAGGTAGAAGTACGCATTCACGTTCTTTACTGTGTGCAGAAGTACCCAAAACCGAAACACTGTCGGACGATAAGTCCAACCAGTGCTGTTCCGCGCGTCCGATCAGCACCTGTTGGTCGTAGTAATATACCGAGTAGAGAGGTCTCTGTACTAGTGGCGGCACCACCGGTGACTGCTCTGCCCTCGTTGGCGAAACGGTTTAGCGCAACGTTTAACAAGAAAGTCGGTGCGACTACCGGAAACAGATCAGGCGATGCTCATCGAACGTCTCTCCCTACGGCGCAGAGTGCTCGTTCGCAACGTACGGGGTTTTACATGTTTGTTTGATGAAAGTGAGTGATGGGTTTTCTAGGTGCTAATGATGTTCCGATTGTGCAACATGTGGCGACAGGAGATGTCGATGTTCCGATGAGTGCGGCGCTGAGAGGTGCTACTACACCAGTGCAGAGACAGATCCCGCATACGACGATGTCTGCACCGCAGAAGCCCCATGCGGCGGCTAGTGCTGGGCCGTTTAATGGTCGAATGATTTTGCCTTCGGAAGTATGCTTATTGTATATCTAAGAACACTTGGTGTAGGTGTTGGTCGCCGCTTTGATACGTACGCTAGGTCCGACCCCGGGAGCTATTTTTAGCGACGGCAAAGCCAAAAACGCATCTGGTGGATCAAACTTTTTACGCTTATAACTTTGTGGAGAAACATAGGAACGCGAAACAGACGGTAGATTTGAGCTTCTCTTGTCGAGCGCTAAATGCTTGGACCATTTCCGGAAAAATATCTGACAAAGTCTTCCGCTTTTTTCTTTTTGCCCTCGTTTTTTCTTCTTTTTCTCTTAGGGGAGGGGTCTATCGCCCACTTAGCGTTACCCCTGCATGGATAATGCGCGTGCTATACCCATAATAAGATGTGCGTCGTTTTTCTAGACAATGGAGCTGATAAAGGAGCAGATAAGCACACTGCAGACACGTCTCGATGACGCCGAGGCTACGTCCTTCTACGTCGCCGATCGGCTCCAAGAATTTATCGGTCAGTTGCTTCCACATTGACTCAAAAGGCACTCATTCGTTCTCCTTTTATAGAGCACATGAACGACCGACTCGTGGAGCTGAAAATCGATTCCGACGACGCACTCGTTCATTCAGCATCGGAGTTAAAGCAGGTAGTGAGCCAGTATTTGTGTGTATTACAAACATGTAGAAAATCACATCTTTGAGCTCTGTCGTCTCCTTCGTGGCGTCAACCGCCTCCAACCTGTCGAGCACGCACCTCTTGCGGGAGCGTTGGCGTCGTCAGTGAACGCACCTGTCGAGATCGGCACTGATGCGTCACGACAGGCGGACGCTGCAGCGGGCGCTGTCGGTAGTTACTCGTCGCAGTACAGTCAGGCGAATAGCAGTTTTGATGATCTCGCTGACTTTGCTTCCTCCGCACTGCTTGGCGGCGCGAGCGGGATTGGCGCTGAGAACGAGCTTAGGGAGATTGTTTCGTCGCGAGCTTCTGCTGCTATATCGATTGCACAACCGTCTGGAAGTAGAGGTGGTGGTTCTCCATTCGGGCGGGTACGACTCGGATTTCTTTCCACTGATGACTCGTAGTTAGTTGGATGTGCCTGATCGACTGAGCGAGTCTAACGTTCGAGCGATAATCGTGTGCTATTAGCTGAGCTTACAGAAACTATTTGGGTATTGTGCTCTTCGCTTATTCGTTCACTCTTATTGTGTTTGTTTAATACTGTGCTATTGTATAAGTGAGGTGCGTAGAGGGTGGATATGCACTGCATGTGTACACTGTATATGTTGCTCAACAGGAAAGCGTTTGGCTGTGTATATACTTATCTACTTGTCAGCGACCACCTGGGTAGTGGATTGTACTTAGGGTATTGTGCTGTGTTTTTAGTGTAACTTCTCTTTCAATTTTGTGTGTAAAATGCAGTGCTATAATTCCTATTTTGTAATGTTGCGCTGTATGTACAGTACATTCAGTAATGGATGTACAGTACATTGGTAGCTACGACTTGCTTGTTTTAGTCGTTGTATGTTGGTAAGCGTTATGATAAATACGAGTTACGTACTAAATGTAGATGGTGGGAAAACCGTGCTAGCATAGTTGCAGCGCAGCTGAATTGCGCCATAAGTGTCTACGTTACACATTGCTTGAACGATGCGCCTTTCTCCATTCGGTGTGATACATTGCTACGTTGCTTTCTTTGCGCTGCTGTGATTCTCTGATGTAAATGCGAGGAAAATTGTTGAAGACAGTATGTGTACCGCAGTGTTTATTCGCGTCGAATCGAATAGTTCTCGACCGAAAGATCGTGGAACGCACGATGTACGTCACTTTGCAGTCTTGCATTATCACGTCGACTGCCTATGAAGTGCTGCTGGTTCTAGCAACATGGCCGGCTTTCGGGACAACGACCACTTGCAATTTGAAGTTCAGTCTTTGCAATTATTGCGTCGTTATCCGCTGCAGTCAGCGGCAGCTGATTCCGCATAAGAACCTCTCGGATGCTGACGTTACCGATAGTGAACTACAGCATGCCCGCGCGCTGCTTGAACGCATTGGAAGAGGCCTCGTCGACGCTGATCTCGAAGTACTTGTAGACGTGGCCGTTGTCGAGGCTCTTCGTTTTGACCACTTTCCAAAACCAGCTCGTTGTGTCGATGTTATTGGAGCGCCCGAGGCTTTCGATGAGCGACCGCTCGTCTACGAGGAAAGGGCCGAAGCCAGCAAAGATGCGGCAGTAGTGAGTGGAGCGAGGTGGAACGTCCGTGCCGTGATAGACGATCGATGTGAGCTCGTCGCTAGCTGGCACCACCTCGGCGAAGAAGCCGCCGAGCTCTGCAGCGAACGTTTTGGCTTCGTCCGCTGCAGCCAGATTTTGTTTGATGAACCGGTCGACGACGACGAATGGAAAGCTGGAAACGTAGTGGTTGAACTTCATGAGACTGAGGAATATGAGAGTCCGAAGGCGATCCTGTTGCTCAGGAGTGAACTTCTTCGTGGCCGAACTGTTGATGACAACAATTTGAAGCTCGGCATGTGTTGGCGGCATCATATCGCCCGACGAATTCGCCCGTTGGCTAGCCGTATTTTTGCCGCTGTCGTCGCTACAACGGCCACCAGTAGAATCACTGCGACTTTCGAACGAATTAACTTCCGTTGCGTCCGCGATTATTCGTATTGAAGTTGTAATCGGGCTCCTGATGACAAGGATCAGAGCGCAGCTGATGGTAACTTTGCTGATGTGCCACACGAAGGTTTCGAGAAAAGTTGCGAGCAGTTCACATACCAAACATGATCCTTGGCAGATAATAGTTACATGTTCAACGGTATGTTGCTTGGCTATTAAAAGGCCGCAGCAGACTACAGTAGCCGAGCAGCCACATATAACATGTAATGTAGAAAGCAAAAAGCTCTTGCGTCGCGAATTCGGAAGTTTCACTGTCAGCTGGTTGTCATTTACACAACCACGAATGCCCGTGAGGCGTATAACAAGAAAAACTGCCCTGAAGTTGATCATGCCGATGGCAATGTGCAGAGCGGCGCGCAGAATGTCTGGCATGGAGGGGAAGAAGCTGGAAGCGTCAACTTGAGGCAAACTAGTCCTTTTCGTAGTGTCAAAGTGCGGCCATAGTACACAGCACTTGGCGTTGTCCACTCGAGAGTTTGAGGCGTTCGAGCTGCTGACAGTTGGAACAAAGTCAATTGTTGTATAAGCGGCCAATAGAAGTAAAATCATCACACCGAACAGGACAGCGGAATAACCTCGCCGCATGAAGACCGTAGCCCTAGCAACGACACTGTAATTGCGGAAAGGTGTGAGTCGATGTCTGATATCGAAGTCCAAAAGGAATAGGAGTTCTCCAGGGAGGACGAACAGTATACAAAATATATATGCGTATAGGAATGTCAGCACGTCAAGCTTGTTGAAACAAAACGCCGGCCCGATGATCATAAGTGGAAAGCCAACAAAAACAAAGCACATTATTTTACTATGCCCTGTCCGTAAAGTGGCTGATCGATTTCTGCTCTTATTTTCGCCAGTGTCACCCTCACAACCACCAGTGTCACCATCATTAATGTCGCTGTCATCATTGAGCGCTGATTCTCGCCTCGTTGTCGACGATCTCAGAGGATCGCTCGTGTGAGCCAGTTCCCCGTTAGAATGGACTGGGCTCGTTGCCATTTTCCGTTTTCGCATCCCTGTTATGAAGTGATCGTCGTCCTCCAGGTGTGGCATCAGAGAATCCTGCATTGGATGCAGCCTGGAACAAGTTCTTGATCGCTTCCATTGCTGCCTCATGGCAAATGTTCCAAGTATGTCAGGCGCGCACCCCGTAAAATCGATCTCATCAGCTTGTACCTCATCGTGCAAAGCTGGAAGTGAAGAGGTGAAGCTGTCGTCTTTTACCAAAGTGCCGCGAATGGTATCAATTTGTCGAACGTTTTTTCGCGAGTTGTCGAAGTCGTCTTTCGATGCGCTTCCGATCTTGTCATTAAGATTCAAGAAAGGCATATCCTCACCATTTTCCGTTTTGAATATCGGCTGGGTGCTTCGATTTACATTGCAATCTTTGACTTCGTGTGGTTCACGAGCGGCGCCACCTCCGAGGGAGTCCTCGGCCTCATTCGCCAGGCCGAAGGAGGATGTCGGAATTAAACTGGAACATGATCTAGTTTTTTCAAGATATGTTTTTTCGACAAAAGTCCAAAGTTTTTTCGACAAATATGTTTGTTTACTCCATTGAAGATATTCGTGCAGGAGCTCCCAACCTCTGTCGACTTTCTTAATGGACTCCAGGATATCTAACGTTCGCAGTTTCGCTTGAAAATTTCTACTTTCTACCGACTCAAAAAGCTCTTGGCGTACAGCTTTTTCTGTGATTAGAAAACCTTTGAATAAGTCATAGTCAATGTCCTCCGCCAACTTCGGTTGACAATTGTCCAGTGCCAGTCGCTGTTTTTGGTTCATTTGTAAACGACTGTTCCTTATGTGACACACTGTCAGTCAAAAGAGCGAGCAGTGAACGAACGCAACTTTGCCACCTAATAGTTTGCTGCCAAGGTGGGCTTACACCACAGCGCAATATGCTCAATGTGTTTGCTCGAAGGATATTGCCTTATCTCTGTTTGCGGGCAAAGGCCCAAGAGCAGACTACGCAAGCAGGTCGCGTGGGCTCTCAAACCACCACAAACTTCATAAGCGCGAGTTGTCTCAAACCACTATTTTCAATTATTCACGAAATTATTTGTTAAATTTTACGTTCGGAGGCGAAAGAGAACTTGAAGACAACGTGTGTGTTCTCCTAATTTTACCGCTGTGTTTATTCGTGTCTCGACCGAAAAGATCGTGGAACGCACGATGTACGTCACCTTATAGCCTTGCATTATTAATGGGCATCTTGATTTGTACAGACAAGGCAGTCTTGTTTATTTCGGCAGAAAAAAATTCCCAACAAATTAGCTATCGATTTTCCATTTCGAGCAAGCAAGCAACCGTAGCGTTGAGCTTATGGTCTCTCTGATGTCACGCCAGAACGCACGAAATGGACCATAAACGGGAAGCAACACAGAAACTTCTGCTTAAAACACAAACGACCAGATGTCTCAGTAAGTAGAACTATATTCGTTAAGGAATACGGTCGCGTCAAATCGTATCGATACTTTAATACCCGAATGATTTTATCTAAAAGGTTATATTTGCGCAGTGCCAGTACATGAACGCCAAATACATGACCTGAAACACACCTTGGCGTCTGTCAAGATACAAGCGGACCGGCAAAGCCGAAAAGCTTCCAGCTTAAAAAACGCAACAGGCAATTGTTAGTTGTGTGCTGGAATAGCCTGGAACACTGGAACATTCAAATGTTCCACAATTTCGACGAAGGACACACTACATTATGATCCTCTGGACGTCTGCTAACTTTCGATTTTCGAGTGGGAAAGAGGGGAAAAGCGGCTGTCTGACCAGTAGCATCCCTTTGTTCCTCGAAGCGCTCGCTTGCCGGATGCAAAAAAAATCTCCCATTAGGAATTATTGTACGCCCTGCCCGCAGGAGAATTAGTAGGGATTAATAAGAAAAGTACTAACGATATTGACGGCCACGCCTGCAAGGACGGAAGTCGAGAGGCCATGATCTTTGTGTAATCGCAGTTGAGTTAGCCGATAGTCGTTCCAGTTCAACGAAATCGCATGTATATGATGTAGTAAATCCAATATACAATATTAAAGGCTATGAAGAGAGTGGGGAATCCGATAATCGATATCGAGTCCACCTGTGCCGCCGTACAACGAGACAGAGTTCGCCAGCTGAGCAGGGAGCGTCCAAGCGTTGAGACGTGCTCACACGCGGTTCGAACACGTTCACAGATCGACCGCATGCTCGGCACCGTAGACGATCCACCGTGAGTGCCGGAAGCGAAACGCACTGGTTGCCTCAGCGTCGTCGTTGGATCAACCGCCGACTGCATCTGTGAGTTGCGCCGAACATCAGAGGAGAAGAGTCGAAGAAAGACAGAGTCACGCCGGCGTTCTTCATACGGTGTCACCAACGATGTCCGTCGTTCATCGTCAGACGATGCCGGCCCAGTCTCGGCGGTCGAAGGCGAAAATGGCCGAGCGAAGAAGCCTTTTCGAGTTCGACGACGAGAGTCAGCGTCATCCTCGCTTCGAAAACGCTTCGAAAATGATACCGCAGTCCCGTTCGAGAGGACCTTCAGCTGAAGTTTCTCACCGGTTTGCGGCGGTGCTGAGACTGCTTCCGTTATCACTGCACCCTGATTTTCATGTCCAGCACCTCTTCCACAATCAGTTTTCTCGTTTTCAGCAACTACTGCATCTAGACTTATGACACCTCCGACCGTCGTCGTTGACGTGCTTCGCTTGGCTTCACGCTCGGCGAGCATTCGTCGTCGTCGAATTTGCATGAGCCACCGATTGATGACGTCACGACCGAGTTGTCGACTTCGCTCTTGCTGAATGAGTCGCGAGATGATAGCAAGTTCGACGAGGGTTAAAAACACGATTGTTACGCAGAAGATCATCCAAACGTCGAGGCATTTGACGTAGCTCACGCGGGGAAGATGTCGGAGCACTGTACCGAACTGGAACGTCAAAGCGAGAAGGCTGCTAACGCCGAGTGTTATCCGCGCGGAGGTGCTTCGCACGTCCAAGTAGAAACCGATCCAGGAGGAGATTACGGTGAGACTTGTCGGAAAATACGCCTATAGTAGGTAGAGAATCGAATTAAAATCGGTCGCGTTGTAGCGTTTGGATCAGCTTATTTTCGGTAAGCTACCGTAATCAGATTTGTGACAGCCAAATATCTTGTCGGACGGCGGGTATCAGACAGCACCGTATTAGTAGATATAATATTCTCAATATTATCGATATGCAATGCAGTGAGAGTAAGCTTATTAACCATTTATGGAAGAAAGTGATCCCGTCGTTAGTGAGTTGAGTGTCTTTCGTCTGCTCTCAACTTTGTCCCCGGGTGTCACCACTTGGATGTGTGAAAAATTCAGGTGCAGTTACGACTGCTTGCGTGAAGTTTTTAAAAATCATGATATGATATGAGTTTCTATTACCACTTCAAACGTCAAACAATTTCTACATTACACTTTACAAGTGAGCATCCTGGCATGCAGTTACTCATGATGTAACGCTGTGTTACCTGGAACAGATAAAAGCCATATCGACGCGAAAACGTAAACGTCACTTTGAGTCGATCCCAGAGTCCGTTTGGATAGGGAAGTCTAAAGTGTTCCGTTTTGATGCCTTCGAGATTGAAGTCTGGCAAATCGACGGGACTAGAATGAGATCGGGAAAGAAAACAATGCTGCTGTTTTTCAGAGAGCGACACCTCCAAATGAAATTAGCTGTCAAACAAGCAGTTTGAATTACCCCATAAGTGTGACCGGCTCATTGTACCATTTCAGCTGTACTTCTTGGCTATTGTACGAGTACGACTCGAAGATGAGAAAGCACTGAAATTTGCATCTTTATAGCTAATTTCGAAATAAGCTAAACTTTCAAGAGAAAGACCTGTTGAGAGTCGAACGGAAACATTGCTAACTCCATCCGACAGGGCGCCTTGATCTAGAAGCAATTAGTGTAGATTTGAAATGTGAGAAGCTCAGCTTGCTTCGCCAAGAGCTCTTTACTAGCATGCGATAGTTGATCCAAACGGTTCCATCTTCGTAAAGAATGACGAAGCTATTCTCCGACGGTGAGCTATGCATCGCAGCCGCTTTCGAGTTCACAATACACGTATCGGGTCGCCAGATTCGTTCACGAAACTCAGGCTTGAGCGTTACGTTCGACTTGCATAGGGAGTAGTTGACGAACGAGAGTGCCGGATCGACCCATATCTCCGAGTAGAAGATGTCGAGCTCAAAGTCGCTCGAAAGTTCCGACAGCGACGACACCTCTTGAACGTGAATCTCAATCGTCACGTTCATGCCAGACGCATTCGGAATCTGCTGTTTGTCGTAGTTGCTCATCATGTGCTCGATCATGTGACCACTAGGGAGGAGAATACGGAGTTACTAGAACTTCGAGAGAACCCTTACATGAACATGTACCTATTCACTGAGTGGTTGCACTTGGCTGGATCGATTGCATTCACCACCTTTAATGTGAAGAAGACGTCAACGCTGAATCGGTCCCAATCCCTACCGTAATCGCTTACCAGGAAATTCGTAAGATAGACAAGCAGGTCACCAACCATGATTGCGAGAGAGAAGGAAACGAAGGCAGCTCCGTGCATTAAAGGTGCACGGGGAGCACTGACGGCTCTGTTCCCGCTTGACCTCTGCGGGTTCTTGAGGGGGGGTTCTCGGCTAAAAAAGGAGCGAGACGCACTCTCTCGCTAAAGCTGATTGACGGAAATCAATCGGCTAAGTGTGTGGAAGCGGCTTTTCCTCCTCCACTCTCTTCCGGGGTCTGCTTTCGCGAAGCCGAAGACAAAAAGCTTTTCTGCACACTTCATCCAATCGCGTTTATAAAGGACGGATCGGCAGCCTCCAATTCATTCCGCTGCTAAAGAAGCCCACAAGTCATTTTCGCCGCCCGTTCATTTTTTGGGAGGGCACTGCTGCCGAAAACGCAATTTAGCAGATTGCTGAGGCGCGCCGCAAATAAGCATCGATCATCTTTAGTCGAACGAGTTGCGCAATTCGGCAGAGGTAAAGCATGCATGTTGCTTAACGCAGTAAAGTAAGACTCGCTCTTTTTTCGGCAACTTCAGCTTTCAAGTGAGCGCCGCTGCTAGGCAAGCAGAGGATGAAGGAAATCTTCGACTTGCGCGACAACGACGTCGTTGTCAATTTGTACGTCCTCGTACTCACGTATGTCAATTCTCAATGCGCTAATGTGGAAAACACATTTTTTGTTGGCGACGATCGTCATGAGCGAGGTTGAGGAAAATTTTATTAGCTTGGTTTAGCTAGCCATACGTCGTCACTGAAAGTTCGCCGCCCCGATACCGCGTCAGCCCAGCCTTCCGCAAAAATTACATCACAACGGGTGCGGTGCAATTACAACGAGATGAGTATTCTCTGCTCGTTTCGTCGAAGGAGGGCCGCCGCTTCAGGATGAAGCTCTGCGTCATCCAGCGTTGAGCCTCCGCTTCCAACCAACAACACTACGTATAGCCTGCTAGCTAACGTATATGTCTATGCACTAAGCTGCGTACGTGCGTGTACACGTATCATTCATTGGATTTTACGGCGGTATTCGTGGACGAGCTAACCGCCACCGATGTGCTACTTTATACGCTGAAGCTTTGACGAAATGACACCACTGTTGTCGATCAATGTTACGCGCGACGTGTGACACAATTTTAATCGAAGCTTATCAGGTGTCACGCACGACAGACAGATGGATGTATGCAGCAGCCGGCTAAAGGAAAAGCCAGAGCTAAGAAAGTTGCGGAGGCAAGCTTGCAGAAATCAGCTTGCGCGTTCAAAATATTTGTGAAACCTTGGTACAACTAGCCATATTTTATCATACGTCAGGTGGCGCTTTCCGCTCCTCGAAACTCTTTATCGTTAAGTAAAACTTTTTAATAATCCGCCAAACACTGAATCGAGCTAATCGCTGAACGGAACGACGAAACATAAATCAAAAATATAATCACACGCAGTCTGTGCAGGAACGAAACTCTTCCTGGAATAGGTAGTTAGTACACACATAAAAACGGTCCATCTTCGGCAGCATTGTGATGGAAAAGGCAGCCAGCTTGATATCAGCTAATACTTATCTTCCTTTAGCTGTGGCCGGGTTTCATCTTATGAGCGAACGTCATAAAGTTACAATGGCATCATTCACGTTTAACATACTTCCTGAGCGTGCCGCTGAGGGTATTTTAGAGCTGCAAGCAGGAGACCGATGGAACCAAGAAAAAACAGGAAGCTCCTTGTTTATTCACCAAGGAAATGAGAAAGCTGGCGTCAGTCGTCACGTACTGGGACGGGGGCGATCTCCAAAGAAATGAATTACGGTAATGCTCCTGTGGTCGAAGAACGCGCATTAGCTAAACCGCAGTGGTGTACGTACGGCTGCGCGACACTACAGCATTGAGCGACATACCATTGCATATAATTCATTTAGGCGCGTGTGCAAATATGCCGCTCATCGTTCTAGCTGCACTGTAGCGGCTCTTCAAAGCGAGGAGCACCAAACGGCCGAATCGAGTGATCTCAAAAAATCCCATTTCCGTCTGTCGCTTTGAAGAGTGGCGTCAAACCTCAGTTCAGCAATGTTGTAGCCCGTGTTTTGGGCTTTACAACAAGTGTCGGATGGGCACTGTTCGTTCACGCTGGAGGGCGCTATGCCAATTCGCTCGGAGCACAAAAATCGTGACCCACTGACGCGCAAATTGCTAAATTTTGAACGCTTACTGTAGCCAGGGGAAGCAAACCCTAGCAAAGCGCAGGCCATTGCGTGAAAGCGCTTTTCATGTGAATGTAAAATGAGCCCTCGGTCGTTTCCAACGGTGGAGAACATTATGCTTGAAGACAACCGGTGTTTTTCAATGGTAAAAACTTTAATCGAAGGTCACGTGACAAGCATGCATTCTCGTCGTCGGAGCGATGCTTCTCAATCTTCCAATCTCAATTCAATGGGAGATATATTCTGCTTTTTAACTTTTTCAAAACTGGGTGAATTATGTGGAATATACCGTACTGACCAGCGTGTCTTCTGGGATTTTTCATCAGTCTCCAAAATTCGAAGTGGGTTATTAAAGCTGATAAATATATAGCAATGCAATTCCAAACCAGTGCAAACAAAATTTGGACACATATTTAGGGACCATCCATTATTTACGTAAATCAGTAGGGGTGGAGAAGTAGTTGGCCACAACTACCAATCAAGGGGGATGGGTGGTCCGACCAAACTTTATATAAAGCTCACGTTCAAGCTCTTACCTCAAAGTGTCAGTGTCAAGACTTACAAAAATGAAGATTGAGAATTCCTGGTAAACTAGCTTCCATTTGTTCTTGACATCAGGAGATTAAAAAACATTGAATGCGCGCGCTACTTATGAACACCAAGTGTACGCAAGTGCCAGTAGTCCGGCGCGCCAAAAGCGCAGGTTTTGTATGGTGCCCATTGTGATGAGCAGTGAACAGTGTTCAGTCAAGCGCCATTCTCAAGCGTTGCTTTACATCGCTGAAATGGCGTCGCAACATGTCTACGAGCACCGCGAGAAGCTTTACAATTATTTTATGAGTGCATTTTCAAGCGCACACCCATTAGACACAAAGCAGACGTGTCGAAAAAATGGCAAGTGTACTTGGAATTCTCTAAAACATGACGAAAACAGGGTCAACGCTGAAATACTGTATGTTATATAATGGAAGGTTGCGATAAAGATGGAACGATACTTTTGCTGTATTCTGGTAGCAAATGTTAAATTCTGCGCTTTACTTGTGTGTGCGCCATCGTCGCCCGCGTGCGAGTTATATCGGACCATTTAGGGGGGGGGGGTGGTTGGCCGAAACTTTACGTAAATTAGGAGGAGGTAGTCCGCGAAAAGATGACGAATCTTTACATGGGGGGAGGGGTGGTCGAAATTTTTGAATTTTTGCTTTACGTAAATAATGAATGTTCCCTAACTCGGCGTAGCAGTCGAGCAAATTGTCGTTAGCTATGCGACTAAGCTCATAGGTGAAATAGCGGGAACCGGAACGATTAGGTAGCTAAAAGGGCATAAGTAGCCAAAACATGTAAGCGGAAAAAATAATGTTATAGTAAGCTGAGATTAACTGAGTTATTTGAAGCTACGCATTTCTGTTTTGGGGGAAGTTGAAGGCGACTTTCCTACAGTTATTTGAGATACTAATCGTGCGGACAAACAAGCGCTTTTGTGGACGAGCCCATCGTCGCAACTCTGGCACCGGTGCTTGCTCTGTTGCGGGCGGCGGCGCTGCCAACCCTGGGACAACGCCCGGTTCCGGCGCTGTCGCCAGTGCTTACCCAACTTGTGCAGGTGCCGGTATTTGTTGCAGGGTAGTGGTCGCCTTTCGTCTTCGCAGGTAAAAATGAGTTATTTTTTATCTGCACACGTTGTCTAACATACGCTGCAGCGTCATTATAAAATTTTATACTTGAGGATCAATTTGTATATTAAATTATTACTCTTCTTCTTTCTTTTTTTTCCTCTGCCGGATGACAACGTACGTACTTCGTCGCGCGGATGACAACTGAATTAATCTATATGTGCTGATGATGACCGCTTGACGCTGGGTTGATGACAACTCAAAATGGCCAAAGTGGATGGC
>JAQGBB010000682.1:0-17297 GCA_034691745.1 Prismatolaimus dolichurus
GTTGAGAACGGACAGCGCAACATTTGTCTTGTCTATTATGCCATGGCATACTCCATTGGCCAGTTGACACACTCTATTGGCCGTTTGGCGCACTTTGTTACTTGCAATGCGATCAGGCAAAAAGAGTGCGCACACGCGCCCCACCACTGTCATGAAGGACATACACATATGACGTCACCATTGGTTTTGAGACATTTTTGGGTCCAGGAGCCGAACCAGTGGGCTGATTTGGCTGGTTGAAGAATGTGATTTCTATTTTTGGCCAGTGAACCTCCATACCAAGTTTCAGTTCGCTAGCCCTTTTATTTCGATAGTTATAGTGTCGACAAACACACACAGACGCGGCCGACGGCAATAGGGACACTGACTGAGGCAGTGGCCCTAAAAATTAAAAAAAAATTCGGGGGCGCTCCCGAATTCCCCATACCATTGGCAAGTCTGCGCTTACCATTCGCAAGCTGGTACATACCATCGGCAAGTTGCTCACAAGTTCGGCTAACTTTTGTCGGCTGGGGGATTAGGTCGGATTGGGGGCAGTAGGGGGATTGGGGGACTTTATAAGTATGACCAGCAGGCATCCTTTTTTCGCTCGCTTTGCTTGCTCCTCTGGCAGGATGCAAAAAAACGTTACGTAGCTTTGATAATAAAATCCATGATGACGGCACTAAACTTCACTAGACATAGTAACGGCGAACGAGCGATAATGGCGGCGATAGTCGGCGATCTCTCGGGTCCCCGAGCGCGCGATAGCAGCGGCGTGGGTTGACTTCGCCCGAATAGACCGAATAGACCCATCCAGAGGCGACGCAGCGCATCAATGTCGCCGGTTCAGTGGCCTAATGTTCTATCGGATCCAGGTAGTTCAATCAATGGTACTAAAGATACTGAATTGACTACACGAAAGTCGTTGTGGCCTTCCATTATAGATAGAAGGTCTGCCAGCGGTGCGTTTCGCTCGGGAGTTGTTGTTGGCCTGAGGCTATGACGGTAGTTTAGATTCACTACAACACATGAATCAAATGAATAAATCGGAAAAATCCGAAAAGATATTTTTGTAGCGAAACCTTCTGTTTTATCTTTTTTTACCCGTTCTTGCTGTTTTTCGTCGTTTTAGGTTTTCTCGATTCCGTCGCAACAACTGAGGAAATGCACGAATCCGTCGTCGCAGTTCGCCAACAAAGAGCAAAATGCACACCTGATTGACCAAGCAACGCGACTTCCGAACACCGTTGTAAAAGCAGAAAATCCAGGGCTTTCGCAACCAGGCCAATTTCCCGATCATTACACCCGATACGGCGACAAGCAGCCAATCAGCAGTGATGCAAGCGTGCTGGAGTAGAAGGCGTACTTCGGGATTTGCTCGGCGATCGCGAGTTAGCATGCTCGAGTGGCAGCGTCGACGGACCATGATGCCCATCGTGATTACGCACAAGAGGGCTGATATTGCCATGTGTGTGGACGTTAGGATTTGTGATGGTATACCTTAAGGAAAAAGAAAGAAAAGGTGCCGATAACGGTTTGATGGACGCGCACAAAGTTTTCTTCGGATTTTTTGAATATCGTTTCGAATTTTCATCTTTTGTCTTTCCTCATCTCTGCAAATTTTCATTTTTTGTTCATTTTTTTCATCGACCGAAGGAAGAACACTCAGAATGGAAACTAATTTTCCCAAAGAATTGTTATATGCGAGTTTGTGCCAAGAGCATATCACACAGAACTCTATTTGACTTCTACACAGGTATTCGGGCGTTACTGCGAAAATTTTTCGAAAAATACTAAAAACCAAAAACTTGATGAAAATTACCTATGTGTGCTTTATGGTTGAATGCTCCCACTCCGTGCCTCCTACTAATGCGCAAATTTTTAAACTACCACACTGACCAACGAGCTTTTTGCTCAAAACGTTTTACCAGGTAGAGATAGGAAACCTTGAAACTTTCTTGATGAAAATGCCCTAAATTGCCCTAAAATCATCAAATTAAAATTATACCGGAGCCGAAGACTACGCTAAAGATTGCCGTAAAGTAGCCAATTATCCGAAAAATTATTCTAAGTAGCCGTCATGCTGTCAAAAATAAGGCAAAACGGACCACATGTAGCCCCAAATGGAGCGTGGAGGGGCTTCTCCCCAACTACCAATCCTCGTAGGTCACCAGCGCATATCGCACCCTTTCTTGAGGATTTCGTTCCCTTGAAGCTAACGATGTAGTTTCGATACGTCCAGTCGCAACAGTCGGGAATAATGCTCGTTAGCGCGCACACTAGCGTCACAGTAACGATATACGCCTCCATCACGAAGATGCCGAAAGACGACAGGACGACATCGATTTTCGTCGGGAAAACGATATGAACGAACGCGTTGATCGCCAGACACGTGTCAATTGCCCCGAAGCCATACAGATGGGTGGAGATCAGAAGGCTGTACGCCTCCTTCATGCCAGGCATAGATGAGAGAGCAGGAAAGATGTTCAAGAAACTTTCGTACCCCATCCCAAGAATGCAGAAGAGCTCAAGAACGCAGAGAGTCTCCAGGAGGACCAGCGTGCTTGTAGCTAGCGTACACCGTGGCAGTATCGGTATTGCCGTCAGGACGAGGAGAAGTGAAGGGGTACCGAATAATGGATCCCACAGATTATTGAGAACGCTGATAACGACGGGTTGACGAGAAGTCTCGTTGTAAAATTGCGAAGCAAGAGAAGTAAAATTTGTGAAATTCGTCGTCATTATCGCAGTGCGGACGAGAAAAGCTCAGGGTTATTTGTGAACAAGCTTAGTCTGATGAAGCTGTCTCTCTGTTCTGCCTATTTCGGTACACCTTTTCGAGCCGGCTGAGATATGTTTTAATCAAAATGTAAATAGGCGTGCTGCGTCTTTTCCAACCGAATGGTAATGCTGACAGCGAAAGGAACAGTTCTAATTCTGGCCGTATTAATGGCGCAGCAGAGCACCTCATGCTCGAGGAATGCACTAATCGATGATCCGCCTTCGTTTCTGCTGTGCTGAGGTTAATTTATTTATCTCTATAAAGGTCGAACGTTAAGACACACAGATGATCCGACAAAAAAACCTCGGAAAATTTTGAAGATTTATTAATCGGTACTTAGTTTACTTTCCCTGGATTTTGTCAATTTTACTTTTATGAATTTCTGTGATGGCATTAGCAGAAAATTTTGGGTTTTTGTAAACGGAAAAGCAAGTCTTTAAAACAGAAGAAAAAAGCTGAAAACGATTTCCTGGCCTCCGTAAACGGACACAGACAAAAAGTCTGAAAAATCCTGGAGACGACTAGCTTCGGCTGGATTTGGGTTTCATTTACCCAGTGGCTGCCTCATTAGCTTTTGCTGAATGTCGGTCTAAATACTCAGAGTTTTCGCTCAGTGATATTGCTGTATGTATAGCTGCCAAGCATAAAAATGATCTCTGTCTGTATAAGGTTCAGTTTATGCAAGCCGGGTCCAAATACCAAACGAACCAAACTCCGAACCAACTCCTCTCATAAACCGAGCGCCCGAACGAACAAACTTGCAAACTAACTTGGCTGAGTTGGTGCACAGTTTGTTTTTCCGCGAGACTCAACCTCGAGCGAAGCACCGAGTGCAAAGGCAACAGTCAACGACGAGTAGAGGCCGGGTTCGGGTTTGGGTTCGGCCCGAACCCGGTCTTTAACGATGAGCTTACTAAAAAGTAAGATGAAACTAACTGATCAGATTTAGGCTCATCCATATATGACGTCACTTGCAGAAGGGTTGGGGGTTCAAAATTTTTAGTGGAAGGTGACGCTACGTGCAAAAGGTATTCAGTCGTGGCAGCAAAACTCCCAGTCTCCGTGTTTGACTTTGCCTCGTCGATCGCCGAAAGCTCAAACTGCCAAAAAATGCAGCTGCTCATTCTCGCTGTCTCGATCGCCGTCTGCATCCACGTCTCGACTACGGTGAACTGCATCGCCGTCGACGGAACGTGCGATCCCGGTCAGAACGACTGCTGCTGGGACCACCACCGCGACGCGGCGACGAAAGCGTGTGTCAAGAGCCTCCTCGGCGGCGACAAGTGCGAGGGGTCACTTCTGCATCGTCAATCACGAAAACTGCTACAAGACGCATCACTGCGTCGGCAACGGTCAGCAGGGAACGGGCGTGCTCGCCGGTCTCCAGAAGGGTAACTGGTGTTTTTTTAAAGAACCCTGCAATTCTAACAATGCGGTTTTGAGAAAAATCGTTTTTTTCGTGTTCCGTTTTATGGAGGTGCAGTGCGTTTGCGATTTCGATTTATTTAGCTTTACCATTGGGACGTGCTTGCTGAAGCCTTCTGCCAATCCTATAACGTCGGCGGTGTGATGGGCTACCGTGTGGTCACTTTTTTGACATAACACTGCAAGTCAATTTGCAGCTTTTTAAGAAAAAGTACCAGTTCTGGTCTTACTTTACTTCAAAATCCGAAATGCCTCTGTATCCGCTGCTCAGCCTACGTTACTTGTCATAATCGGTCAGAACGACAAGATCGACTACGCGGCGGACGTCGAGAAGGACTGGAAGGCGGCAAGCGCAAGGTCTTCCTCTACTTCCCGAAGACGAAGGCCGACAGGCCGCTGCAGTTCGCTGGAACATGTTCTGGAACATAGCTGTTTCACGGAACACTTTTGAGGCTCGGGACCCCCAAAAAGCATATCTGCGGTTAATTTGGAGTAGAATGAAAAAGTCGGTGTAAAAATGGTGATAAAGTTATGGCTGTGACTAACTGACTGACTCAACGCACGTAACATTTGACCAGTAAGTCAGTTTGAAGGTGACAAAAACTAGGACCGAAATAATCGGAAAGTCGAAGAGGAAACCGATGCTTTGTAGAAGTAGATAGTTTCAAAGAGTCATTTGTTGATACTTGGCAGCCGTTCAACAAGTTTTCGCAGTCACGACGCAATTCTAGTTTTTTCGAATCCTCGCTGTCATCCTACTTCGTGTTCCTTTTCGGCGAATCCCTCAAGCAAATGAGTAAAGCCAACGAAATGGCATGCGCATTTGCTTTCATGTCTGAATAACTTCCATATGATGACAGGCCACGTACCTAGTCAAACAGCGACAAACTGGATACCTACACTCGCTAGATACGGGAAAGTGAATAACGCAAGAGTGAAGACGCACGTGCTTCCGTCGATTTTTGCACTTTTTGCTTACCAGCCAATTTACTGAAAAACTAATCAAACAATATCACAAAAATTTGTTGGCTAGTTTTTCGTTTCAAAAACGCCATACGATGTTACGAAAAACTGAGTATATTACGCGCTAAAAATTCTGTTTCGGTTACCGCTGTCTCATAATATTCAGTGTCTTTAGTCGCTGAGACTTAGCCACGGAACGGCCATAGTTTCTCAGATTCCTGAAACATATGCTTCACCCCATTTTCATCGTGCTCTCTATTCTTGGAACTCTACTGGTGCTTATATTGATCGCGTGCTTGTGCTGCAAAGTATGCAAGGAAACGCCGAGGTATTGTAAAATGACACAAGATAAACCTGAAAAATGTACATTGTGTTTGTGGAATTGTTTGCCTCGTTTTTCCTCAACCTTTGCTCCACTGGCACTTCTTGTATACATTTTTCAGCCGCCGCTCCGGAACTACTATCTCGTCCAATCATTACCAGTTGAGCTCTCACTGTGATGGTGATGATATTGCTGGCTCATCTTCAGCGCATTGCGAGAGTGGCTTCTCGGCGCACTGCGATAGTGACAACGACTGCGACTGCGACGACTGATGCTTTCATCATGAGCCGCCGAACTTTAAACAACGACGCGTTTTCAATTTACTTTCAGCTTGTCGGTGCGCGTCCATATGGCGCCACAGCCGACAGGTGAGGTGGTCTCTGCTGTGCAGCGGCCACATTCTTTGTTAAGTTAAATGTAGCTGCCTTAGAAGTCAATGCAGTCTATTCGATGATCTGAAGCAAATATACTTCAAAAACCATGAACACTATTTGTTCGTCTGATCACAGCAGTTTCGGGAGCCATGCACAAATTACATCACCCCAAATTTGAATTTTTAACCTCCCACCCCGCATCGCAATTTCTGACAACGCATAAAATAGTATGTTTTACACATAACGTAACTTTGACTCACGCCTCCTCACTTCCGATATGACATCATTTTTGTATGTGCCTGTTCCAGTTTCATCCACATAACTGTATCGTATTTGGCAATTAGCATGCCTTTTGAAAATGGGGTTGATAGTTTGAAAGTGCCGCAAACTGCCCTTTGGTAAGCATTTTGCCCCGCATCCATGGGACGCACCGTGACCCAACACGATGATGCCCAGGATGCCGTAAACGACAATGCCGCTGTCTTGTTCAAGCATCCTTGGCGGCTCGGAAAGTCTTGATAGTTGCATACATACATTACTCTGACCGAAACGTTTGAATTATTCTGTCGGCATTGAAACTGGAAAGAATAGTCAAATTCGGGAAAAATTTCGGAGTTTCCGTTTGCGGACCGTCGGAAAGAAACGGAAAGATTATGTTTTCGACCTTGCCGGAAGAGAAAATTTTGTGGAATTATTCACCGGGCTTGCCGGAAACGCAAGGAAAAGTTTGACAATCTGCTTAAAAAAGACTCACAGAGTTACGTCATTTTCACGGTTTTGATCTAGGTGCACCGCTTCACATCGGACGGCCGCCACGAAGTCCACGTTCAGGCATACTCAGCGTGTTTGCTCAACTTTCATGCCACCACTCTGAAAGAATGTTTCGTTTTCGCGAAATCTGGGCTGCTCCGTGCGTTGGCGAAACCAGCCAACCACATAGGTAATGCCTGTTACTTCCAGAAAATAAGTTTTTAAGGTTCAGTTCTGGAACAGCCATGTGACACCCGTTTCGTTTTTAAAAGCTTTTAAACTACGGTGTCAACTAATGTTGGGTGTAATTTTTTTTCATTTTTTAACGGTGTGTTTGGATCGTGCTCGACGGGGAATTTTAGGGATCCCGGTAGATTTCCTTCCCCAATTGAGGATTCGGAAAAATGCCCTGGGAAGTGCCAACTCTATCTCATCGAGGAAACAGTTTTTTAAGCGAGAACTTGAAATTCCTTTCAGAAATCAGACTCATAGATACGGAATATTTTCGAACAAACAACCGACAGCTTGTAAAGTTTTGCTTTTACTGTATGAGTTGCCAGTCAGCTGCCGTTTCAGAGTGCACAAGTGCCAAGCGCGAACCAACCTTCGACGACTGCTCCTATGGACTGAGCTTGAAGGAAGTCGAAGCCCTAATACGCGCAGGAGTAGACGTTAGGAATTCGAAATACACGATCCGCGGCTCGATGACACCGACGAGCGATACAAAAAGCGAACACCGGCGATGGTCTTCTTGACGGACTTTCTACTCGACGGTCCCGTTTTCCCTGATGGAGAGGCTAACAGCGTGACCGGACACAGCAAGATTCGTCGATCTGTGAGGGACGTTTGCGACGTACTCAAGCTGCTTCTCGAACACGGTGCAGCCTTTCAACGAAAGAGCAGTCTCTGCACCAGGTTCGACTGCGTCACTGGTTGGTAGCGTAGCATCCCATTCGACGAGCGGCGGCAGACCGTCGTCGAGTTTTATATTCGAAGTTGCCCGCTTCACAACTGGATCGTCTGACCGATCATCTGTCTTCTCGAGCACAAGCAGACGGCACTGCTCGAACTTCTACGCATTCATCCCACCGACCAACTTCTGACGCAAGAAATAGTTGATGTCTTATCGTTTCAACGAGGACAGAGAGCCTGACCCCAGTGTGGCAGACGTGGACCCTGTGCACATACATTTCCAAAATCTAAACACGGCAAAAATCCCAGCTAAAACCTATTACACATAAGCACAGGAAAAAGAACAAACAAATTTTGAGAAAGTCTGCTTGTTTACTTCGACAGTCACTCATACACCGATCGTTCAACACACGACACATCTCCATCCACAATGCTTCTCAACAACGGCACGCCTGACTTCATAACAATACCAACTACCACACAAGCAGCGTATAGTCGACGAATTAGCTACACACTGCCAGGGAGTGGTGCCAACCAACACAAGACACAAGCAAGGATCGACATCCACAACTCATAGGACAGAGCAGGGTTAGTTCCAACAGAAGCGCGAAATGACGCTTGCGAAGTAGCCACACTATATTTTCAATACGTATACGTACAGTACGTTAAGGGAAGCAAACAGTACGTACGCTGAGCCAAGTTAAGATTAGTCAGTTAAGTCAGCTGTGCAGATTTGAGTCAACCAGGCAATAAATCGGGTTGCGTCCGAATTCAGCCGCAACAAGATAGAAGCACTATTACGCCGCACAATCTACGCCCATAGCGTGTCTGACACGCACAGATTCCGCATTAGCTAGATCTAACTTTATCTTCGCAGCATTCTTCCCTCGAGTGGGCGCGAATGAGCAGCAAACTGCTGGAAAGAATATGATACGGCGTACGTGCACGCACAATTTAGCACACGTTATCAGTAGGGATGGCATCCCGGGGGGATAATGAGAGTTATTCCCCAAGCTAATTTTTGTGCTGTACCACAGGAATTCTCGGCGAAAAACATGGTTTTCCTTACAAAAACAAGATTTTTAGGAAAAAAAAAACAGATAAAAAACCAGTTTTTCCTTATAAAAACTGGTTTTTGTCTCGTAAATCATTAGAATTTGTAACCAGAATATGCTTTTATCTTTAAACGCTAGATTTTTTCACTTCATTTCTCCCCGCATTACTCTCCAGGAATAAAGTCATTATCCCCATGCCTTCGCAAATTATCAGTCACATATGTATGCCAGACTACAAACGAAAAAGCGACTCAAAGAAATGACATACGCAATATACTACGGTGCATGAGGTGAAACGGGTGAGCAAGCACTTAACGCGTTGCCGCCGGGGTCGATCCCCTGTGAAATAGCTGCACTAGTCCCACAAAACGGTGCTGGTAGTCCACCACGCAGTCGGCGCATCCCGCATGCTGAAAGGCACGGCACTTGCCGCAAACTGCCAAAGCACATCGAGGCACGCTCATGCGGTGCGACATAGATTGAACAAAGAACAGCTGAACACCCGTTCGCTGACCCTCAACTACGGGAGGGAGGCGAACGAGAATCGGTGCAGAGCAATAAAAGTCAGACCGTCGACATAAACTAACTCTACACACACTAGAAAGTGAACACCTCTCCGCATAAGTAACAAAACGGAAGAACTCTACTTTGAAGAACGCGTTCACGATTGTCTTTGGTCCAGATGCCAGTCACAACCCGCCGTCACAGTTAAACTGTTGCGTACTCTCCCGAACAATTCGTTCCAACGACTCATCCGAAAGCGAGAAATCAATCGTCGACACATGTACCCTCTGCACTGTTGGCTGAAGCCCCTCCATTTCCGGCCTCATCGCGACCTGCTTTTCGCCCCCGCTGGACGCTGCGTACCACTCCAATGCAGGACTCGTCGCTGCTCGCGACGCCAAAGCAGGCGCCTCCGACAATGCAAGTACTTCAGAGCGATGTCTCACTAACACCATCTCCTCGGCATCGACCTTCGCCGACGGGAAGGCAGGAAAAATACGCCGACGTTCGCACACAACAGGACGCGACGACGGCGAGATCACTTCAACAACAGGTTGCTTTGGTGGTGTTCGGACATTCACTTTCTGTGTCTTTCGCGGCGACGGTCGCAGCGGTGTTGACGTCATCGTGCGACTCGTTCGTCGATTACTAGCTGCAATCGGCGGAAAGGCGCGACCAGTGGGTTCCAACCGCCGCGAACTTTGGCCACCACTGCGAGGGCTCAACTGTAGCGAGCGTGCATCAGACGGTGTATCACTCAGGTTGCAGTCGGTCGTCGCGACGTTCTCCTCGAGTCTCTCGCGCTCATTTCTGTAGTGTTCTTCCACCGCTCGCTGCGTCGACGCGAGAAAGGAGTCTGTCAACAAGCTGTCATTGTGAGCGTGCACCTCCGGCTGAGCAACGACCGGTGCTTCCGCTCTCGAAGGTGCATCACCCGTCCGACCTAAAGAGCAAAGCAAGAACGGGTCGCTCTGAAAAACTGCCAAATATTGAGTAAACGATCGAAAATGCAGAATCTACGAGTAATACAAGTACCACCGGAAACACTTCTTACTTTTAAGCTTCTTCAAGTGCTCTCGACACACTCTCACAGCACGCTCACGACTCTGCTCTTCAAGTGTGTTAGGCGACAAGGGTGGCTCACTAGAAGAAAACAGACCCATACTATCGCACGAGTCATGCTAATCCAATGACGAAAGGACAAACATAAATACTAGACTTTTCCTGCAAGCAACGTATTGTACATGCACTACGTACGGAGGTGGGAGCTTCTTCGACGTATCGTCACGAGTCTTTCCCTCGAGAAGCTCGCGACGAAAATAGACGAAGAAAGCCCGCTGCGACGGTGAAAGACTGCTTAAATCAGTAAGCAAGTAGTCCTGAAATAGCGAAGAATCGTTAAAACATTCGGTACCACCGCATGTACTGTACGTGTAAGCAAAGTATTTCAGCGCGCACGTACCTCTCTCATCTTCGCTCTCAGAGCTGGCGAGAATTCCTCCAGTTTTTTCTCAAACTCGGCGTCCTCTTGCGCCAGTTTTCTTCGGTAGTATGCCTCAGCGGCGTCGAAGTCTTCTACAAGCAAAGCGAAGGAAACAATGTCGACGCGATGAAAGTAACCGCCGTAGGGCGTGCAGAGCAATTAACGCCTTTACTATTCACCTAAGTACCTTCATAGTCGATCGCTTTGAGCATCTCTCGATGCTGTGGATCGTGCATGTCTGCAGAAAAAAGAATTTTTCACATCTAACTAAAACCACGACCGCCTCACCCTCAATAGTGCAACAGGTCGGGCGACCACCATTACTGTTTAGACGCAAGCAACTCACCGCCTTCCCATCCGACGATCCACTTGCTTTTCTTCACCCGAAAAGGCGGTAAATCCACGAGAATTTGTGGTGAAGATTCGCGCAGTTCCACCGTTGAAGCAAGACTACACGATTGTAGATCCTCCATCTTTTCACTATTTTTCACCGTCTGACTTTTCAACGACGTAAAGTCGGACCCTTTGCGACGTTCTTTTATCGCATCCTCACTCACTTCATTCCGTCTCTTCATGACTAGAGAAGAGAAGAAATGAAGTAGCTGTTCGCAAAACTAAACAAACATATGTTAGGAGTAGAACGAAAAAAAACGCAAACTGTTAGCCTAGCCTAATCTCTGTCTGTGTGCAATCAGCCATAACTTCTGCTGTATGGCCATCTCATTAACAAGTGGAGACACACAATATTTTATAGCAATAAAACACGTGCACAAAGCATGACGAACCAGTAAGAAATAACGACAGCACTGAATCACAAAGAGTAGACTGATGAAATCAAAGTCCAAATCGAATCAATATTTGTTCCCTACTGTCGAACCCGTATCCACGCATCACCAGCAGCGTTGAGTTCATACACAAGTGGTTTACCGGCAAAGAACTTGCTCGAATCTGGATTCATTACAGTAAACCGAATCGCTTCTCTACAAAAGAACACAGTACAGTGGAAGACGAGGACCGACTGTGCTAGCGAAGAACTGCAAATTGGAACGAAACACGATGTACAATGCATATGTACTGTACGTAGTCGAACATATAACCACAGGAGGAAAGGCAAAAGGTATCTCAATGCCGTTATACAAACAGAGAACGCATACCTCATCATAGACGAAAAATCCGGTGGTTCAACAAGTGGAGATGTTGATAACTTCTACACAAGTGAAATGAATCAAATATCCATATAACAATGCTTCGACTAAAGTTGTATGCATGTATGCACAGATAACGTGTATGCGTATTGCACAATGCCTAAACATACAATACATTCAAGTCCCGTCCCAGTAAGCGCTTAGATAGTTGTAGTAGTGTATACGTACAGTACATGCGTCGCAACGGCAACGCACAAACGAAAATACATTTCGTACGTACTGTACGTGCTATGTACCTCTCTAATCTTTGCATCGCTCCACGTCAGTACATAAGAAGAGCCCGCACTGTACGAAAACGGCTGAATACTGAGGGTTTGCGCCAAAACATCATACACATTTTCCCGCAACTACAAAGAAAGCAAAGTAGAACCACGACAAGCAAAAAACATACGTGAACGCGTATACTGCATAGCTCTCGACAGTGACAGCCATCCGCAATGGCAGCTCCGGACCCTTGTGCGCGAACGATGCTGGAAACACTTCCGCAGTTTTCAAATTGATGGCTTCAAAAAGTACAGTAAAAAGATCAGGAACAGAACGACAGATGGAATGATCAGCACGTACGTTATAATCATACTACATAAGTACGCATGTTACCTACCACATCCATAGACAACGGGCCAATGAGTGCCGTCAGCTTTCTGCACGTCATTGAGTCCTGTCAATCCACCAATTCCACGATCAATTTTGAAGTGTTTTGAAGATATAGTACGTACTGTATGTACAGTACATAAAGTACACTACACACAGAATTGAGTGAACAGTACAGACTTGAAATACAAGCAAGCCGAAGATAGACGTTCTCCGAAGTTGCAACTTGTTGCGAAAACTGCCCTAAAACGCTCCCCAACATTAAACGAATATAATTATAATCTACCTACTAAACAACCATGAGTAAATCTTGCGACTCACACAGCGTATCACGAGACAGCGACTCCGACAACCCACGTTCGCTAGGTCCATTGCCCAAAAAACCACCGACGACAAACAGATCGTAAAGAGCGTCACCACCATTCGAAACTACAGTTGCACGCATTCGCTCAAGAACTGTACGCACGTGATGAGCAGTGTCGGAGCCGTCAAAGTGTGAAACAAG
Source organism: Prismatolaimus dolichurus (assembly GCA_034691745.1). Taxonomy (NCBI): domain Eukaryota; kingdom Metazoa; phylum Nematoda; class Enoplea; order Triplonchida; family Prismatolaimidae; genus Prismatolaimus; species Prismatolaimus dolichurus. The sequence goes on from JAQGBB010000682.1 coordinate 12,854, forward strand.
CGTGACGTTAGATTCTAGAGACACAAACTCGTATTCGCCTTTCTGAAGCGGTGATCGTAAATAGTAAGCATAGCACATACTAACTTCGATGCCTTAAGATGACTATATGGCAAGTTGTCGCATCTTGTGACCCGATAAAGTTGATTCTGTTTTCTGCCCACAAAAACGACTCTACAGTCGACATCCAATCAAAACGTCGAAACTCACCCCGCGGAGGAACGATAGTAAACTCCCGCTGCGAGACATAGATAAAATCCCTGCTTATATTGACAGGTTGAAGTGCTCGAAACTGTTTGGCGCCAGTCTGAACTGATAAGTGACTGAGTGCGAATAAACAATAATAAAAAGAGCACTAACCACATAATTATCGTAAACCCGCGCAAGTAGTGCATCTTCATCGTCTTTCGGATCGACAGGCCCGAATTGGTCGTCCGTCGCACCACCTCGAGACCGCAAAATAAGCATAGTCTAACAACACACTGTTCATTTGTAAAAAACGAAAAACCACACAATACAGTTGACAGGCAACGCCATCCACACAGTCTCGACTAAGCCTACCGCATGACTAGAGTGAAGAGCCACAAGAAAGAGAAGAACAAGCGGCATATTCATGATCGACAGAGTCATAGCACCAAACAGCGTTTAGTTGAGACAGCCATGTCAGACTTCAATTAACTACCCTTTTCTGCCTTCACTAGCGCCTCGAGCAAAATGACGAAACAAGGCGTTGCTGTCACTATTCGTCAAATCAATCAAACGAGCGAGAACGAAAAACACTCGCAAAAAGTGTGCATACACAAGTATATAATACATGCCTGGCGTATACGCGACACAACTAATGGAATTCAGAGACCTACCTGAGCAAACACTGCGGGAGGACAAGCCGAAACGAACACAGCAGAGTGAAAAAGTTCACTCGCCCGATAAAGAGCGTCAAAGAGGAGCAAGTTGCGCCAGTTTCACTTCGAGCTTAACATTCTCCTCCCTTATAGTGAAGAAGTCGGTAACAATTCTTTCAAGATTATAGGCCAAACTTTTCTGATCTTCCGAGTCGAGCTACAAAGACCACTCTTGCTCCCTCACTTTAATCCCTCTACTTGTAAAGTCTACCTTATCCTCCACATCTCGAATCTCTCTCGACATAGCGCCCGTATCCTCGACAATTTTCACCACGTCCGCACACAACTAAACTCGGTCAAAACTCGCAACATAAAGCACCTCTTTTCACTATGTCCTACCTCGTGGAGACTTGCAACGAGCTTATAAACCCGCCGTACCGACTCACTCTGCGTCGCGTGCTAAAATAGTATAAAATGAAAATAATATCCATTCATGCATTAAAAGCAAGCACCACCTTAAATACAAGTTCATCGGTAGCAGCAAAAGTTCTCGAAAGTTTTCCCGTCAGACTATTAATCTCGCGTTTGGCACTCCTCGTATCGTCCAATATCTGAAGACGCACTTCCGCCAAATAAAATAGCAGACATCGATACTGTAGAGTACTTTCTCAATTGCTTCCCGCTGTTTCTGTATATTAGCGACAATGTCCAAAATGCGTCTCGTGTAAATCGACCGATTCAAATTAGTCTTCACTCGTTCCGATTCAGTTCGCTACAAGAATGCAAACGAGCTAACACATTGGACGAGCTATTACATAGTCCCTACACGACACAGTACGTATAACTTGCTCCCTCACCAATTGTGCAAGAAGAGTATCTTTCGAAAGACACTCACTCGTCAACTGAGTTATATGCGCCCGCATCTGTTGGATATCGACCGAAAGCTTTTCCGTCTCAGTCTGAAAACGACGCCTAGTTGCCATCAACAAAGTACATAGCCGACCGACTATAGACTCGAAAGAATCGCACACATCTAAATCCATCGCATGCGAACTTGCCTTTTGCCCCACACTCGCTCGCAACTGCTCATACTCTTCTTCGAGTGGTCCTCCAAGTTCATCCCACTGTTGACATAAAGTTCTCAGGCGTTCCTCACTCGTAGAAAGGAACGTCTAAAAAGACCACTCTAGTCAGAAAAGATTTCTAAACATTCATTTTTATTAAAGCAAAATTTATTTCCACCTCTAATCGTTTGGTCGCTTCAGGTACATCAGACAACAGACTCGCCACTTTCTGTCTGCGTACAAAATCGATTTCTGTTTCCGCTTCTCTCGGTGTTGAAATTTCGGTCGTCATCTGTTTACAAACAAAACATTTCGTAAACCGCATATAACATAATATATGTAATAAATATACAATAAATATAATACTTTAATAATATAATATTTTAATAAAACATAAATTTAGTACGCACCGTACATACTGTACGTAAAACAGAAAAAAGAATTCAATGCAGTAATAATTTTCGCATAAATTATAAACACGCTATCCCGCCAAACAATCTCACCGTCAACAAATCATTCTCACATCTCAACACTTGCTCCTTCACTTCTCGATATTCCGCCAACTTCGCCTGCACTTCTTGCACCAGACCAGCCAGAAGAGCCTCTTCGTCTGTCTAAACAGGCAAAAACAAGTAAGAAAAACCTATTGTCATAAATGAACAATATAAAAATGTAATCCCAAGAACTCTCCGCCTTCTCTCTGGATTTTGCACTTTTAATAAAACCCAAAAACAATTCTCGATTTAGACGAAAAATGAAATGTCTGTCCAAGTCTAACCGCGGGAAAAATAGCATTAGATAAAAATACCTGTTTTGCGGGCTCTGACGGCGTTTCATTTGGCTGAAAACAAACAAAACGGCAATAGATAAACGAAAGTGCGAACAATACGAGTCTCTTACTGCACGTGCATCAGTGGGACTAACCTCTTTCTTCAAGAGATGTCTCGGCTTCGGCAACGGTTTGGGTTTGCTCGTTACCACCGGTCTTGCTGTTTCAGATAAAGTTGAGGTCCGCACAAAGTTCACTAATTTCTCTTCGGAAGGCAAACGCTAAAAAGCCAGACTGTCAGCTTCACTGCTGTGAGGGAGCATAAGCTGACTGACCAAAAAATTTAGCTAAACTTTTTCGTCTTAGTGTAGCTAGCCTGCCGTAGCCCTCCCGGTCACAACTGATTTCGACGCTCGCGTCTGACTATCGATTCGCAGAAGCGTTTCGCGGTCTCAACCTACTCGTCGCCTCTAGCCTCACTAATGTCTTCTGGCTAATTCATTCTTCAACTCCGTCACACTAAGCTAACCACAGTTAAGGTTGAGAAACAAACTTTCAAGTGGACTATACCTCTGATGGGGAGCGGCACAACTCAAGCAACGACGCAGGGAGATCGCACTGATGCGCTTCAGAAAGTTGCTCAATGAACAGAGACTTCGAATGAAGGTTCAGACTGTGCGATCGAAACGGGATGCTTGTTTCATCCTGTACAAGCGGATAAAAGTTACGGCGAATAATCTAACAATGTTGTAGTAAATACGCCACACATGCACGGCCTATTTGAGTCAGCTAAGCAACTACAGAACAGAACCAAATTAGTCTTACACCAGGTGTCCAGTCGCGACCGTTCCACTGTCCAGCACGGCGGCAAAACCATGGAATCCAAACTGACGACAAGTGCACACGAAGATTATTTGCTGCTTCAGCGACGGCGACACTGCACAGGTCTAGAAAGCAACGCACGAATGCACAATCAAATGGGGTCTCTAACTATCATAAGCACACGCACCAGATGATGCATCGAGCACTTTCACGGTTTCGCGAGGGAGTTTTTCGAGTAAGAAAGCAAAAACACGCCTCAGCTCGAACTCGTTTCCATAAAGCAAAGTCTGATAGCCAAGGTCGCCTTTGAAGCCGAGTGCCTAATAGACGATACGCATGGCGGAACGTGTTGTACACAGCATGCATGTCTGCAGACTTAAAAACACAGCAACAGACTCAAACCTTGATTGAATTTGCGACATCTGTGGCAAGCCGAAATCGTGCGATCATCGATGGCGATAAATTAAAAGACTTGAGGGTGGTTGATTTGAGAATCGGGTTGATTTGCCACAAGCACTTCACTACTGCCTCGACTGCCTTTTCGGCGTTCAAATCTGCCAAGCGTGAGACTCCTTCGAATGAGCAACCAATTGCGACCAGATGGGAAACTATTAGATCGTCGACGTCGTCCATTCTTGCGCTTTTGATGTCAGACCTAAAGTACCAGATATTCATTCGTAAACACTCTAGTTCTGCAAAACTACAAAAGGGATTATATTCACAAATACTGTGGACAAAATATATGCAGTATCGTTCATAAAAAAAGCGATATTTTGCACTAGAAGTTCGCGAATGTAGTAGAAAGCAGTCATAGCGGCGGTCGGCGGCCCAGGGGGAGTGGATAAAACTTTGGGCGCCTATAACTCAGTGTCGGTATGTCTGCGCGCGCTGTGTGGTGTTTGCGCGGCCATTGGGTTTTTCAGTGCAAAAAATGGCCAAGTGCCCAAACG
>JAQGBB010000683.1:0-17294 GCA_034691745.1 Prismatolaimus dolichurus
TTCGAATTTCAATGTTTTCCTCGCTGTCGTTTAGTTTTGTACAATTGCTGACGTAGTCGAAAAGCGTTGTTTCAGCGTTCGGCCATGGATGCACCATCTGATTGACGTTAGTATACGGGCACATTTTTACGTCGTTGGACGTTGGTTCGTACGCGGCGGAGAAAAAGACGGGATAGCATCCGCAGCGTTGAATAAAATAGTCAATGTAGACTCTTTGTTTGCAATCATAGCGCAAAAACTTCGAGCACGGCGTTGAAGCTTTGTTCTCCACTCTGTGATACACGGCGGATATTTGAACTGTAGCGACAGTTCGAATACCCGATGCTCGATGTGGTACATCTATAAGCACGTTCTCCCGTTCCCATATGGCTTGATATGTTCCGCTAAAATCGATCGATATTGTGTGCTGTGCGGTAGAATCTTCAGGCGAAGCTTCTGGCCAAGAAATAAGAACGTATTCCCAAGGAACATTGAAACTCAACGTGTTGTTGAGTCTGAGCGTAATTAACTTTTCCTCAAGAGCAAGCACGTTTGCAAGCGCGCAAAGATTAAAAGTGTGAATTTGACCAAGATAAAGATTGTTATATTCTACTTGAAATTTTGCTTGTCTACAAATGCACGAAGCTGCTAGCTTCAGTAAGAGTGAGAAGTTAGCGTTCTTAGCGCGCAAACCTTTGTAAAGTTTTTCGACTGAATAATGAATAGTTTCAGATGCTTCGCTTTGCGTGTATCCGGATGCCCAGCCATTCGGTGAAAGTTCGTTCGGCAAAATAATCCATAGTTCACTGAAAGCTATTTTGTGAAACATGGTAGCCAACAGTAGACAAAAACCATTATCCAGCGTGCCATTAAGCGGCACCCCATTAAGCTCTGCATCGTGGATTGAAGTAGAATTACTGGATGTACCCAGAAAGCTCACAATTAGCTTGTCCAGTTGTTCGTCGTTCGGAAAGTGACGAGTGTCGAGTTTTCCCAAACCGTGACTAAAGCTGAACGTGGGCGCCGGATCGAAAACGAGTGTCGAGTTTGTAATTTCACTCGTCAGCGAGACGGTGTCTTGAAGTATGAATCTGAACGTCATGTTCGTAAGATCACGGATTGTGCAGAAAACAAAGAAGAGCGTGCAAAGGCACCAAAAAATCTTTTCAGCCCGACTAAGCCGAGTGCGAATAAGGCTGAGTCCGAAAACTCCCGTTTCCTCAGCGAATTCTTCAATAATTGCCGACAGTCGAGCGCCGTTCGTTTTTGGTACATGATCGATAAATTGTGAATTCTCTTCTCTAAATTTGCCATAACAAATGGGACCGCTTGCAGCCGCAGCAGATTGTTGTAGAGAATTGTCAGTTAAGTCGACGCTTATTTGTGCGACTTCATCTTTGACTCCCGTAGCCATTTCGCCTGTAAAGCGAAATTGCATGTGATATTAGTAATGAAACGTTACAGAAGATTCTGCTAACAATGCCATGAGAGACAAACTTTTTTGTTTCTAAAGTCTTATCTTTAACAAGTCGGATGTACCCATCCTGGAAGGCCACTGACGTTGAGCCTGCCAGTGGACTTGAAAATCACAGATGACAACCATGTTCTCGGAACATTGCATCAAAAACAAAGTTGACAACAAATTTAAGATTGCGCTGAACCAGGATTATTCCGACCAAATTTGAAGCAAATCGGTTTAGGCGTTTTCGAGTTATGGGCAAAATAAGTTAGTTGTAAAATTTCGCCGCTTATTGCAAATCCACAAACCACTTGTGACAGGGACCACCGATGAAGTAAGTTGAAGTCTACACTTCACGCGGAACATTCGCACCACATTTAAAGTCAATAGGTCAATCGTCAATAGGCGTTGTGGAATTGTGGGCAAACACGTTATTTTTAACGTGGATGTGGACCTAGTAGATTACTGTACACGCGGAATAGTAGGCACACCGGCCGATTTAAGAACACATCCGAGCTTTGACCCATAGCACATACACGCCAAATTGGGGGCTTATAGCTTGCTTCTTGCGAGCGCTATCGTGCCTACGGACAGAGAGACGGACGAGTCCAATCGCATAAGGGCTCCTGACTTTGTCAGTGAGCCCAAAAAACTGTAGCCTTCACCATGGATGTACATCGCGGAAGAGTGTTCTGACGCCAAACTGCATACATAAAACCAAGCTATTGACCCAGGGTACACCCGGGTACACCATTTGCACAATTTCAGCCTAATCCGTCGACTAAAGCAAAAGTTACGCCAAAAGCTATTTAAAACACTTCTGTCATCGATGGTCGTGTCACAAGTGGTTTCAGCAGCCCATGGGAGAACTGGCCCAAACTGTTGACCTAGGGTGCATACTTGCAAAATTTCAGCATAATCCGCCGTCGGAATCAAAAGCTATCTCAAAACCAACTTTTTTGTCATCAATGGTCGTGTCATAGGTGGTTTCAGGAAACCGTTTTCATACTCGTAAAAGTTATTGCGCAAAGTAGGCACTTGCAAAAGCTCAGCCAAATCCGTTGAGGGAATCGAAAGTTATGGCAAAAGCAATTTAAAATAATTCTGCCTTCGATGGTCGTTTCATGAGTGGTTTCATGAGCCAATTCAAGAATTCAGCCGAATTTTTGGTCCTAGGTACCTCAGTAAAAACTTGGGCCTGTTAGCTTGGTTCTTGTGAGCACTATCGTGCTGACGGACTCACGGACGAACAGACAGATGGGCCCCATCGCATAAGGCTCACCGACTTTGTCAGTGGATTTAAAAATGGCAACGTAGCGCAGCGGCGGCCAACCTTTTTGGGCCCATTAGCCACATTTTGGAGTCTCCACTCGGGTCTGGCCACTAAACTTGCTGGGCGTAATTAGGCTTGGGCTGAAAATTTTGAAGCTCTGTAACTCGTGTACTAGTACAGGTTCGTGAAACGGGTGTCAAATTTCACATCCGCGCGTCATGAGCTACAACTTGGAATCGGGCATTTCGCAAACACTTGTGGAAGCTTTTATCGAGTTGAAAAGCACGTGCGCCGCGCGAAGCGAGGCGCAAAATTTTTTTTTGCAATGTTCTACCTGTAAAATTGAGGATTTCTGGCGCCGAGCGAAGCAAGGCGCGCGAAATTTTATATCATTTTTGCTTTCAAAAGCGGAGGTCCCAAAATCCTATGCTTTTCATTTTGGTAATTTTCCCTTCGCCACCCGAGCTCTTGTGCGGGTCCAAATTTGGGTTTTGGTTGCAGATGCATCACAAAACACTGCACATTGTACACTGAGAAATTCAATATATGTTAAGGAGCTGCCGCGATCGTAGCGAGCGGCCTAATTATTTAATTTTTTTAACAAAAATGCAAAGAAAAATCGTTGCCAAATTATCAAGATTATATTTTAGCAGGTGGTACTGGGAAATATAAAATCTTCCATTTGGCCACTTCAAATCTTTGATTTGGCCATTTCTGGCCAGAGGCCAACAGGTTGGCCGTCCCTGATGTAGCAATTCAGAAAGTCATTGAGTTGGTTGAAAACGCTGAACATAGTGTGGAAAACACTGGATACTGCACCGAGTTTTTCACAAATAACTCCTTGTGTGGCAAGTTTTGTCAAAATTTCACAAGCAGTTTTCTCGAGACTGCTGAACTGATTTTGGATTCCAAATGCCAAAGTGATGCCTGTAATTTTTCTGACATTTTGACATTTTCGAATCCAGAGTCTGTCAGCCAATCTCAAGAAAACTGGTTCCAAAGTTTTGACAAAAGTTATTAAAGGGGGAGTTCCATTTGAAAAGCCCGACATATCCGGATGGATAGATACGTTGAGATGTGGTGTGCTTTCATTGAATTTGACTTCCTAGGGCAGCAAAAGCACTCAAATAATCAAAATTACTTGCAATGTTGACGCGTTGGTGATGGTCCGCGTGTTGCTTCTTGTGGTCGTATCGCGTTTCAGATACGTTTTACACTGGGTTTCCGAAAGGCGTTGCCCTTCAGCTGTGGCAGTCTAGCTATAACTGAACTGTGTTGCGAAATACATTAGTTAAGTAGATAGAAAGATGTTTGCCTGGCGTAAAGGTTGTCAGTTTCATCTTGCTGACTGACGTTTAATTTGTAAACGTGTGTGTGTAAATGCAAATTTGTTCTTGTGACTGCAAATTGTAACGCGTGCTCTTTTACATGACTTGCGCAGCTGCGAAACAAAGCAAAAGTAGCAGGAGCGCAGGACGGTAAAGTAAAGCCCAACAGTGCACGGCCACAAAAAATACAAGTCGAACGTGCCGATCCGTAGTCCCACTTACGCGTTTGCAAACAGCATTCTCTCAAATAAAAAATTATCTTCGAGATTTTTGGAAATAAAAAACCGACTGTGCCGTAAACATATTTTTCAGAAATTTCGGTTGCTTTTTTGCACTTTTCTATTTTTTATTTTTTTTCGATTTTTCTTAATTTGTCCAATTCTTCAGAATTTTCTTCATTTTTTATTTTTTGTAGCGGCAGGATGCCTTTGGAAAAATTTTGTCTGGCTGAACTGGCTGAACTGATTTTGGATTCCAAATGTCAAAATGATGCCCGTAATTTTTCTGACATTTTGACACTCGTATCTAAAATCGGTTCAGCCAATCTCGAGAAAACTGATTGCGAAATTTTGTCAAAACTTGCCAAATGGGGAGTTTCATGTGAAAAACCCGATATATCCGGATGGATAGATACGTTGAGATTTGGTGTGCTTCTTATTTCTCAGTTTCACCGGTAGATTTAGCTAGGGCACACTCAGTTCCCTACTCGAAACCCTAATTTAAAGACACTTCGACTTGCGTGGGGTCGCGAATAAAGCTGAAAAGGCTGCAAGAAAAAGCTGGGCTTCCGATTCCGCAAGCTTTCACATGATTATGTGTAGCGTATACAAATCGACGAGAAGGCGCCGGTCCTGGGAAGTGAAAATCTCCAGCCACTGATGCTTAGAAGACAGCTTATTGTGCGGGCCTTGCAATTTTGGAGCATGCTTAATACATTAAACTAAGGACCAGTAAGTATGTGCTCCGGATGTATAGCTGCATCATACGTGTCGACAACAACCGAATTTTCCCGTTGCTTCGGTGTCTGTTTCACGATTTCTGCTCCATCGACTGGCGCTACCCTCGGCTTTCTCCAGATGAGCTTCAGAAAGTAGACAACGATCTGAATCACGGTTACAAAGCTCGCACCAAGCCAGAGTCCGAGCGACCCGCCGAACGACGAGAGGTACTGTTGCCCGTCCATCGCGAGCCGCTCTTCGAAGACGGGAATAATCAGGCTGCTCACCTGGAGGTAGACATAGATTTCGCCCGACTCCGTCAGCCTCGCCTTCTCCGCCGACGACGTTATCACGTACGAACGCTTCTCACACGCCTGAAGGCACGCCGACTGCCAGTCGCGCGTCGTGTTGTACCAGCTATCGCCAATGCACGCGAAGACCTCGCGGGGATCGCCGTTTGCGTTACACACCGACGTGTTCACCGACGGCGATGGTGGATAGCTCAGAAATAGAGACAGTGGGAAACATTTGCACCTGTAGAGGAAGTAGTCACCCCATGCTTGCATGACACAGTCGTAGTAAGTGCTCGTCGACGTGCATCGGTGCTCACGAGTACTGAACTTTCGATAGATACCGTCGATCCGGATTGCGTACGTTCGTGCCTTCGCTGTTGGACTGAGCTCGATGAGTGCGTCGGGCGCCGTTTGAGCTGGCCACGTACCGGACATTCCGCTGAGATCTAGACGTGCCCGAAGGCCATAAGCGTCGTCGCTCTTCCGACCGATAAATCGATGAAAACTGTTCAGCAGCGTCGACAGGCTGAAGTAGAGCTCAACAATATCGAGAGCACTCTCGAAGACGAGTTGATCTCGCTGGATACGGTAGCACACCGAACCGTCGTAGAGTGCAGTTAGAATCGAAGAATTACAAGTCGTTTTCTTCCCGGCTTCTTCTGAGAAAGCTGCCGCGTTGGTCGATGGGTCATCATCAATTGAAGTCACGTATTGATAAATCTTCAGTGTTAGCTTTAGCTTGGAGCACAGCCAGAAGCCGAGAGATTGCGTAAGGTTAGTGACGTCATCAGTGTTCATAAAGCCAACGTGTTCCTCGTAGAAGTGCCGAAAGAACGTTTCGAGCTCGTTTGTTGTGTTTCCTGTCTTTGTACTGAGGGAGAACGTGGAAGTCGGTTGCTGTTTCATGACGACGCTATACTCGGGGAGTGTGAGGTCACTGATCATAAGAAAGTAGAGCCACATCAGGGCGTCTAGGCTCAAACTTTCTTGCTCGGAAGCGAAATACGATAGGTTTGCGTCAAGCGCGAATGCGCCATGTAACAAATGGGTTTTGAAGTGGAAGCAAACGACGGGCGATGGGTCGAGAACGAGAGAGGAGTTTTCCACCTGAACCAAACTCGTCACTGTTTGTTCGCTCGTGAATGATTGCGTTAGCTGGACGAGATCGCGGAATGTTAGGGCCGAAAAGACGATGATGACGAACGCCCAGAAGAGTACCTCTTTGGTGGATGTTTTTTCTTCTCCGTTCGAGGAGCCGGTGAGACCGCTGCCGATTTTCAGCGAAAGCATGATTAAACGAGACGCAAGATTGGATGACTCGAAAGGTTATCACGCGATAGGTCTAACAGCTTTAACTGAGGCTGCACGAAAGCTGTCAGATTTTCTCTAGATTTTATATTGTCCGTGAGCGGAAGGCTTTACGGTACAACGGCGAGATCGTCTGTCTCAATTTAGATAGAAAGCGTTCGCTGGAGCTACATGATATACCTCAAACAAACATCGAGATTTAAAAAGGAAGTTTCTCATTAAAAACTTCTATTTTTAGCGTGCATAAACCAATGCGCGTCGCTGCAGGAGGAAAGAGAGTGTACAGTTGGAAAGAGCTTGCAGAACAGCCTGTTTTAAAATCTGCAGTCAGACGCACGTGAGAAAGAGGAAAAAATCAGGGTTACCACCCATTGTTGCTCGTTTGGGGTACACATTTGATTTTTGAAGTTTCTACCTAATTTTTCTGGTACAAAACGCATCCTGTCTTTGCATCTTTGGAACTTTAGTCAGTTATCTCGCTGAGCGAAACGAGGCGAGATGAAAGTTTTAGGAAGAACCGAGGAAAAGCCATAGAGATAAGACAAAGCTTTCGTTTTCTTCATTTTTTCGGCCAGACACATTTTTGTACCCCGAGGACCCTCGACAGCTTGGGGTACGGAAAGTGCGTTTGGGGTACAAAACCCCTAGTCGAGGCACAGGTGGCAACCTTAGAGAAAATGAAAAGAGATCCCAAAAGGCAACTGTTTGCATGACGTCATGTGTGCACGTTCTTTCAATTATAATCCCCATCGCACCACTACAATTGCAAATAATGGAATAGACCTAGCACCAAACGTTCTGTAATTCGAATATTTGTAAGAAAACAATACGATTTTCCATTTTGCTACCTCCATGAAAAATGCTCAGATTAAAGAGAATTTGCTCTCACTGTAAGCTGCGTTCCGGTGTTCGCAATGTGCACGTAAGCACGTTCGTGCTCGTAATTTACGATCATCGCATAAAAGCATACCTCCATTTCAGCAGCGGAAGCATTACGCAAAAGTAGATAACAAAGCCAGGTGATCGCAGCATTTCGTAGTAATTACTCTTCCCGAAGAATGTTGTGTGCTAGCTGCCACAACAGGCGGCTCAAGCTTTAAACACCTCTCTGTTCGCATTCGCGAACGCCGCAACAACATGTGTGCTTGCCGATAAAGTTAAGCCGACCAGCACGTATTCTCCGTGTATGCATCGAAAAGATTAATTCGTCGAGCCGAAGATCCGACCTTTTTTACTTCTTACCCCACGAAAGGCTTGCAGCAATGTCGAACATCATCTTCACCAAGATTCAGTCGTTGAAAGCGATGTACTTTTGCCTCTCATCGTCAGGACGAGTGCGAATCGCGACAATAATGCCACAGTATTTCAAAGCCCTCATCTGCACCGGGTTGAGCATCCTCGCCGTCGTTTGCGTCGTCCTGCTTGGTCTCTACCACACGAGTCATCGAGCGAATCTTCTCGCCGAAGAAGAGGCGGCGAAGGCGACATTCGAAGAGAAGATCAGTGCGATTCTACAGAATTTCAGCGAGATGCACATCCACGATCACCTCTACCGACTCACCCGACGACCGCACATCGCTGGCACCGTTGATAGTCGAAACGTCAGTCAGTACATCTACGATGTCTGGCGATCACAGGGGCTGGACTTCGTTGAGTTCAAAGAGTACCACAATGTGCTCTTGTCATATCCCGACGTGGAGAAACCGAATACACTGAGCCTCATTGATCAGACGACGGGGCGGGTGCGATTCGAGACGACATGGACGTCGAAGGTGATCAGGCCAGACGAACAGGGGGATCAGTACGCGAATATCATATGGAATGCGTACAGTGGTGCTGGAACGGCTCTCGGTGATATCGTCTACGTCAACTACGCGACGCCGGAGGACTTTGCGTTACTGGACGAATACAATATTACCGTTGCGGGAAAGATCTTGCTCGCCCGCTATGGAAACGAGTATCGAGGAGCGAAAGCGTACCTCGCTGAGCAACATGGCGCCATCGGGCTCTTGCTCTTCGGTGATCCGGCAGATGTGGCACCATCGAAAGCCGTCTATCCGGATACGGTTTGGATGCCTGCCACGGGTGCTCAACGAGGAAGCCTGCTAATGACCTCGGGTGATCCGCTCACACCGGTCTTCCCTGCTTTGTCCTACGCCTGGCGGGAGATGGACGAGGTTAGTCTGCAACAGGCGCATATTATTCCGTCGATTCCTGTTCAACCTATCAGCTACGCTGATGCGTACTTTGTCCTCGCGTCCCTGGGCGGTGCGCCTGCACCGGCGGCGTGGCGCGGTGGTTTGAACGTTACGTACCGCGTTGGCGGTTCGTTCAAGCTGAAGAACATCGCTGCGCGGCTCGTCGTTAACAGTCAAAATCGTCGTGTAACAATCCGCAACGTGATCGCACACTTGCACGGGGAAACCGAGAGAGACCGCTACGTTCTTGTGGGTAATCACCATGACGCTTGGGTTTATGGGTAAGTCGGGTAGAAAGAGAAAGTTGAACTGGCGTGAAACACGTTGATGAGGGCTAGCTTACACTCGTGTTTTTCCAGTGCTGTTGATCCGAACTCAGCGACGGCGATTATGCTTGAGATGACGAATCGATTTATGACCGCAGTGAATGAGACCAGTTGGCGACCACGCCGGTCAATCGTCTTCTGCGCTTGGGACGCCGAAGAGTATGGTCTTATTGGATCTACCGGTACTGCACACAGCTGTAGGTTTCACAAGCAAGAAGACTGCGTCAACTACCGTATTTTTCCTAATACAATACCCCGGGTATATTATTTTTCGGGCCTATCTTGGAAGAAAAAGTGAGCTCCAAATTGTGTACCCGGCCGGGTACACTATTCGGAAGCGTTGCCAGTGTAACGAGGTGCAACGCACTCCACCGCCTTTGCGTGGTCAACAATTTTGTCTTCTTATTTCGACAGCTCATAGCATTACGTCAGAGTAAGCTTTAGATGGCGTATCGCAAAGAGTTTGCGGTGAATTTTGGGCTGGTCCAATTGCTGATTGGTCTCAGACGCAACGATTTTGTTAATTGAGCATGGGCAAAAAATGGGTATCAGAACATGGCTTGGCGATAAAAAAATTGAGCTCCAAATAGTGTACCCCCTGCCGAGTAGTGTACCCAGGTACACTATTAAGGGGTGGTGGTACATTATTTGGAAAAGTACGGTAGGCTGTCTTTCCGAGATAAGATTGAAATGCCTAAAAGGAGTTTTCGACATTCAGCCTGTTTGGGAAATTGGAAAGTTGAAAAGACCATTGGCCGAAGCAGACTTTTCCGAATCTCGTGTTTCGAAATTGCTTTGAAAGCTTGTATAAAAATGCTCACTTTTGGTTCCTGGGCAAAAATCTTTCCTAATTAGTTTCTGTCGAAACTTAGAGTGGATACAGGAGACCGCTCATCTTCTGGCGCAAAGAGGTCTCGCCTACTTGAACGTCGATGCAATCACCGGCAATCAGACACTGGTCATGGAGGCTGCCCCGCTACTCTACCGGGTGGCGACCGAAGTAGCAACAAAAATACCAAATCCCGATCCAAACGAAGTCGCTGCCGGTCGCAAGACCATTTACGACACTTGGGTTCACACCCAACCAGGTTCCGATGGCACCGACGACAGCGACGACGAACGACCGCTCCCCAAATTCCGCCCGATCGGTGGTGGAAGTGACCACACTAGCTTCGCGCAGTTCCTCGGTCTACCCATCGCCGACTTCTCGTACAATAATCTATCCGACTCGTATCCACTCTATCACACGCTTTACGAGACGATGTTCCTCGTCGAGCACCTCATGGACGCGAGGCAAGCGGCGTTCCGGATCGCCACGGGACGCTACTGGGCGGAGTTTGCCCGAGTGATAGCCGACTCGGAGATTCTCCCGTTCAATGTGATCGACCACGCGGATTCGCTGCGAGCGTGGATCATCGAGTTACGCGATGAGGTTAGCAATCTTTCGACGCCGATACCACTGAATCCGAGGGCGTTTGACTTTCTTCTCGATGCCTGTCGACGGTTGCGCAAGGGCGCTGTTCGCTTTCATAAGTATATCGATGACCTGCAGATTCGGCAGCGGGAGCTGAGCTTCGCAGACCTTGAAGAGATCAATAGCCGCTTCGCGAGTGTCGAGAAGTGCTTTCTTAACATTCGAGGAATTGCCGGACAGCCGCAGATACGCCATATCGTCTACGGTATCAATCCGGTGAACTCCTATCAGGGATCGACTTTTCCGGGAATTCGAACTGCACTTGATCAATATCTCACGGCCAAGACGGCGATGGAGAGAGCGAGCGCTCTTCAGGAACTCAATTTGCAGCTCACATCGTTGCAGTTCTCGATCGAGTCGGTTATACTGCTTCTCAAACGAATTCCCTGATCCGCAAATAGCAGTTGAGCAAAATTGAGGTAGATGATGCCTGTATCAAACTGAAATCGCTGATATCGTGTACGGAAAAAAAAACTTTTTTAATTATCCACACGACTTTTAGCTTCATCATTTAGCTTAGCTTCATAGCTGAGGCTTAGGCTTTGATCTAGGCTTAATCGCAGTATTCAGCTATGACTTGCTTGAGCTGAAGTTTGTCTTTTGGGTGATCAAAAAGTAACGCTGATCGTGTACGTTTTCTTCGGTATTTCAGTTTCAGAGAAGCTAAGCACTGAGCAGATGTTAAATGAAGATGCTTTTCCATGGTAAACTGATTATACGTTTCGGTTCCCACAATTCCAAGTTTATTTTGAACCAAAAGCAGTGCAAATCAAAGCACAATGTTTCATAGCCGTTTGAAAATCCGCGAAAATTATGTACTGAAGAATGAATTAGCTTTCTATCAAGAAGGAAAAGTGTTATGAGTGTTTACAATACAGTGTTAAAGGTATTGTTGATCGATTTAATGATGGCCGCCATGATGACCGCCGTGATGTCCACCAAAGATACCATGATGTCCACCATCATGGTGCGGTGGTACGTAATGTGGATCGTGGTGATGCGGGTCGACTACGACAACGGGTGGCACGTGACCGCCAACGACGTGCCCGTGCTGGTCGACGACGACCTGCGGTTGGTGGTGCGGATCGACGTAGACGGGCTGATGATGTGGGTCGTAGTGTGGCGGTGCATGGTGTCCACCGTGGTGCGGGTCGTAGTGGTGCGACATTGTTGAGCTAGTAAGCGTTTGACGAACACGATAAAAGTTCAGCGTCGCACTTGCAGTGACTGCAAAAATGAATTCGCCTTGTGAGTTGAACAGCTTAAAAGTCTTGCGAATAACACGTGATGACGAAGCAGTGTGGGCGTGCGATATTTTCTGGAAAGGCAAGCCTCGCAAAGCTAGGGCACTGCGAAATTTCAACGGAATTTGTTGTTTTTGTTCAAACAGCGGATTACTGGTCCAGCTTACTCGAGATGTGAGCTCCGTCATTATAACGATGACGTCATACACCCCAAAAAGTTAAGCCTACCCACGTCGAAGTACAACATCTGTCTACGCATGAACGCCGATAAGCTTTACGATAAAGAATAGCAAACAAGCGTTGTCCGTCAAGTGATCTTGCCAGCTGTGGACGTCGATTTGCGTAGGCTGTGCGGGCATGTTGCGTTGCACTTAGCGTCACTAGGCTGCATGCTGTGCTTTTCAACGTTGAGCAGATCTGATGAATTGCAGTTCACACATCGGACTACAACCGTGAAAGTTGCAGTCACTGGGAAGCTGACTTGACCCTCTTCCTCAGAGAGCTACAGGCTACAAGCATTCACAAACGTTACAAATCTGACCTGGCTCCCTTCGGCAGAGAAAGAAGCCTGAGCTAGGCAAGAGCAAACAGCGTAAAGCCAGCCTGACTCCAAGCCACAGAGCGGCGGCCGAAAAGAGAGCTTTTAAAACGTGTCCATCCAAATTACAGCTCTTTTACATTTTTTACAGTTATTTTACGAGTGGACAGATGGACAAAAAACGAGAGTATTACCCGCTAAAGGGACAAGGGGACAGTGGACAGAAGGACAGTGGACAGATGGACAAGGGGACAGAGGACAAGGCGAGAGTATGACAGGCTTGAGTTACCAAACGTGTTAAAAATTGGTGACTTGTTCAGTTTTGTATATGAGTATTTTGCATTGTCAAGAAGAGACACGTAGTGATACAGGACTTCTCACAAGGAGTTAACCTGATGCATGTGGTGGTTAATCGTATAAGTAGGTTCCTTGGAAATTGTGCCCGCTGACAAAATCGTTTATTTGTACCTACAATAAATTAAATTTTGTAGCTCGGAAGAGAACGATACACATTTCTTTCTCGGAAAACATCGTCGTTTTAATTGAAAACAAATAAACCCACTCCAACAGCGCACATGCTCTGAAGCTGAGAAAAAAAAAAAACAAAAGGACATCAATCTCGCGCGCAATCGCGCGTTCAAAACCACTCTGAGGCAGCTCAGATATAACAAAAGGTAAAAAGAAATAAATGCAGAGAAAAAAGAAAAATTCTTCCCAGTTTCGTAGGGTTCAAATGTAAAGCGTTTAGATTGTTACTGCGTGTGGCGATACAAATGATTCGACAAGCTAGTCGATTAAAACTTGCCTATGTACCACCGAACACTCTGACGTGCCCATTTGTCGAACCCATCCATGGACTCGTCGGACCTGAATGCATGTACCTCGCGAGAACTTGGGGACTTCTCGAGCTTATGGAAGAACATCTGAACGTCACTTTCATGAGCTACGTTGCACAATCATACGGTATGAAAGTGACGAATTCAACATGGAATGGAATGATTGGGATGCTCCTGAACGGCACGGTTGATCTAACTATTCCCGATCTTGCCGTAACCGAGGCGCGTCACGCCGCAGTCTCGCTTTCCTTTCCGGTGTTCTTCGACCCTCCGTCACGCTTTCTCGCCTGTTTGAACGTCACAAACATCAAGAACATAGTTGCTTTCTCGAACATCTTCACCACTGATATCTGGTTGGCGTTCCTCGCGAGCGCGTTGGTCGCTGGTCTACAGTTAACATTTGTCATAAAGACACTAGACAGACGATCACTCCCATCGTCGGCTCGAGAGGCATTTCTTGAACTCTGCGACGTAGTCCTCGATCACGGATATGCAGAACGGTCAGAACGCCAACGCGAATGGAAAACGCCCGACTCTATTCGAGCAGTGCGAGTGGCGTTTTCTTTTCTCCTTCTCGTCCTCATTCAAGGAATATTTTGTGCAAAACTTTTTGACTCGCTGGCGCAGATCCCGGCTGGTCCGCTAGACACCTGGGAGAAACTAGTAGATGAAGCAAGAACTGGTCAACGGATGATTGTCGCTTTTCGAGGATCGGCGCAGGCTTCGCTTCTCGTCGAGAAAATCGATTTAAAATATGTGAAGCAAGTTGCGAATCTGGAAGAATTCTATCGAATTGTAGACGATCGCGCTGTTCTTTTTTCCGGCAAACTTTACGTAATGGCTGTCGCTTCAGAAAAGCAGAAAAAGACGGGTGTGAAGTGTTTCACAAATGAGCTTGGCGTTCACGTAAGCACAACGCTGATTTCCTTTGGCGTAGCAAAAAAAGACTACCTCGAATGGCTAAACCGGCTGATTCTTCGTCTGTACGAAACGGGCATTTTGATGATGATTTCGAGACAGCTTGACCCACAGCTGAACGATATCGAAGTCACGCGGTCGCTTCAGGTCACGATGGAGCTAATAGGACCAATAACGCAAGCTTGTGGATACTTTGTGACGATCGCGATTTGCGTGCTTTTTCTAGAGTGTGGTTTTCGCAAATGCATTAAGATCATGCGCGAACTTTGCTTCAATGCGCATGACTTATTAATATAGTGGTGACGTTTTGTTAATTAATGTATAACTGCAAAGTCGGATGTACCGATCCTGGAGACTCATTGAGGTAAAGTGTGCCGGTGCGCCTAAAACCACTTAGGACAAAGTCTGAACCACATTCATTTAATATCGGCCGGTAAATTTTCACGTTATCTAAAGAATGCACAATTTTGTATGCGGCAGTGGAGTTTGTGGATCGTCATTCGAGTGACAAGCGGGACCATATTCGGATTTGAACTTACTTTTTGGCCAAAGCACTTTTAGAAGAACTTTCAGCCCGCTATCCCTATTATTTCAAAAACTGCAATGGATGAACTAGCCAAATCTCTGGGTCCCTAAACTATCTTGTAACATTCTTTGCCAGTTTCCGTGAGCGTTGCAGTCAAAAAGGTTAGCGGACCTCAGAAGATAGCAGTACAACATGTTCCACAGAAAGGTCGTGAATAAACTTTGTGTTTCAAGGTGTTCCAGACTGTTGCAGAACATTTAGTCAGTGTATATAGATTTTGATCAACTATTGTCATAGGACGTCTCCGTAGTCGATTGACATTAGTAGATTAGCTCAGCCCAGTGCCAAACGCAGAGACAAAAGAGCTTTGGTGACAAAACCGTCGTCGGCATACCAACCGCTCGCTCACCCAGTTTCTAGAGGTTTTTGTCAACCATGCAAGTTATGTAAACGACCTTCCGTTACAGTGTTGTTGATTTCGTACTCCGAAAACATCAAATATCTATCCCATTCCGACAGCAACGACTTCCCCACTTTTCGCTCTCCTTCCAATTACGCAAAACTATCCGATCATCATGCGTTTTATCAATATCGATTGTGTAGTCTATCATGTATGCATAGTATATGTATTATTTCCGACGCAAGCAATTGTACCCAGTTCCAGAAAAGGTCACAACTTTCACTCGAGTGAACGGCATTTTTAAACTAGACATCGGGGTCTTCCATAAAGGACGTCCGCGAAAAATTTGAATTTTTTTACACCCCCTCTAAATGCCTGCAAACGTCCGGCTGGTCCCACCCCCACTTGTGAACCTGATAACTGATTAAACACCACACCGCAATGTATTGTTCGTTTTGTTGAAAATTTACAAAGATAAAGTGCGTTTTCGCTAAAGGTAAAGAAACATGACAGTTTTCTGTCTCGATCAGAAACAGAAAATTTTGCTTGGCTGAAGCAAAAATTTTTCTCTTCTTCGGCCTAGGTCAGAGAGCGAAAATTTCGATTTTTGAACGTACAATTTTAATATTTTCGCCTTCATGTGGACGTGCGGAGTCTCCGACGCCCCCTCGCCCTACTCGACCCCAACTCGGACGTCCTTTATCGATATCCCGTTGGTCCAAAATCAATGCTGCGAGCAGGAGCCTCTTGCTCACATTGCTCAATCGCTCAATTGCTCACATCGCTTTTTCTCTTGTGTGTGGTGATTTTTTAGCGTTCCGCATCTGCGCCCCTGTTTACTTTTCGAAATTCACAATTGACACCATCAGAGCGCAAATAACAATCGCGAAAAAGTGCCGACACCTGTTCGATGTGCTAAACCTGCTTCCACCATTGCTGTTCGGCGCAAGCGCCGCGGTGTTTCCGTAGTACGTATACGCGTAGCTTGAAGGTGTTGTTGTTGTTGCGCTCGAAAGTGGCGGACAACACGCCTGAACACTCGTCTGGCACGCATACCCGGCACCACAGTCGAGGTTACTGTTGCACTGTCCTTGAACGGCGAACGAACCATCCCAGCACGTCGCATCTTGTTATGGAGAAAGAATTTATTTTTTGCGCTATTTTAGTCACTTTAAATTGACGAAACTTACAATTGCTTGCAATACAGCAGACGTATGTCGCCGACGTGGAGTTGGATTGGCATATCGAACCAAAAGCACCACACTGAGTCGTAGCGTTACAGTATTGGATGGCGCCTTGGCTGGTCACAATCTGCATGCCGCTTGGACAAACTGTAAAAAATAAAAATAAACTAAAAATTGAAAGGACTGAAAAATAAAATCATAAAATAAAACAATATGTGCCATACTCATTTGAATGTTCCGTTTGTACGTTGCGGGCGACTCAAGCATATTTTTAAAAATTTTCACCATAAAAATTTTTCTCATCCAAAAAAGACA
The DNA here is from genome assembly GCA_034691745.1 of Prismatolaimus dolichurus. NCBI lineage: Eukaryota > Metazoa > Nematoda > Enoplea > Triplonchida > Prismatolaimidae > Prismatolaimus > Prismatolaimus dolichurus. The sequence goes on from JAQGBB010000683.1 coordinate 16,538, forward strand.
CAGGAAAACAGGCAAAAGGTTTTGAAAATCATATTTTTGTTGCTCAATTTGCGCTCCCAATTTTTTTGGCTCACTTTATGGTCACCGAAGGGCAGAATTCAGTTTTACTCCCTTGTGCGGTGGCAGTGTTGATGATGATCCCACTTCGCGCAAAAGCTATTCCACTGTGGCTTCTTGTGTTCTGCCGAGAGTCAAATTTTTGTGTTTTTTGCGTGCTGCCTTTTTTTGACAAAGCCCGCCGACGATAGCTGAGCCAAAATTCACTATTTTTTATACTTTGAGCTTGCACCCACACTATTTCCATGGTCAAGCGACACGCAAAAGTAGCTACAGTATGAGTAAACATCGATCAAGACGCTAAAGACTGAAATTCCGCATTTTTCAGTTACGTACCACTCGAAGTTTGTCGAATATTTCTGCTTGGTACAGATGAGCACAGAGCAATTCCTGAAAAATTTTTCGGGCGGCTACAAGAATTTATAAAGCTTCCAGACCACGTTTTTTATACCTGTCGTAAAGATGAATATTGAAAAGTCAAATACTGCAAACATTTCTTCCGCTGAATCTTCTTTCAAAACTTTTTAAGCCGAAAATGTTTTCCACGCATTTATAGCTGCAGCGTTCACTACGTCAGCCATCATTGTTGATCGGGAGAGGAACAATGCAACGTATACAACGCGTGCTTCTCTCGTCATAAACAGGTCAAAAACTGAAAGACGTTGTATTGTTGTGGAAAATGTGCTTGCAAAATGCTTTC
>JAQGBB010000684.1:0-17291 GCA_034691745.1 Prismatolaimus dolichurus
CTTGGCCCCTGCCGATGATCAGGACATCACCGACAGCGAGTTTGAACAGCTGCTCGATTCGCTCGATGCGGTCAAGGGTCGATGTCAAAGAAAGTCGCGAAGCCAAAGGAGGAGCCCATCGAATATGCCGTACGCGGCGAGTTTGCGCAGCAGCTTCTCGTGCGACACGGTGTCGAACGCTTTGCAAAAATCGAAGTAAACGACGTCGGTCGGCAACCTTCTCGCGGAGGCTTTCGTCCAGTTGTTGAGGCATTCTAGCAAATTCGTGCACGTGAAATGACGACGTAAGAAACCGTGCTGAACTGATGTGACGTGGGAGTGCAAGTCCAAGTACTGCGTCAGTGACGAGTGAACGATGCTCTCCATCACCTTGCAGCAGACGCATGTGAGCGAGACGAGTCGATAGTTCGATGGGTCTGAAGGTGATCTCTTCTTGAAGATCGGGCACACGTTTGCCGTGCTCCACTCGTCGGGAATCGCACCGAGTCGGAACGACGCGTTGAAAATCATCGCAAGCGGCATGGATAGGACGCCTGCGAGTGAGCGAAGCAGGATACAGGGTGAGCCGTCAGGACCGGCGGCGCCGCCCGGTCGTAACCGTCGAAGAGCGCCGAAGACGATGTCGTCGTCGAACGTGACGCTGCTGATAGAGGTGCTGTCGTCGACTCGGCGATCAAAGGTTGACAGGCGTCCGTCGTCCGCAGTGAACGCTCGGCCGTACGTCGCGTTAAGCATCTCAGCTTTCTCTTTGTCGAAGAGCGCAAGCCAACCGTCGTCGCGAACGAGAGGAGCGATCGATCGGCCGGCGTCACGTTGGTGCTTTACGTAACCGTAGAAACATTTCAAATCGCCCGAGTCAACGATTGCTTCTTCCACATCGCGCTGGTGTAGTTTGCACGCCCGCCGAAAGCGCCGAGCCGATTCGACGAAGGCGATCTTCGCTGCGGCGGATGATAGGCGCCGCCTCCAGATTTCCCCCTGTGGTAGCGAGACGACGAATGGTGGTCGGATGACGCTTGCCTCAAGGTCGTGGTCGACTCAGCGGACCGAAGTTCTCCACGAGAGGGTTTAGTACTGCGTGGAGACGCAGCCAGTGGTCGTTGGTGTCGTCGCAGTGATCGAACACCTCCGGCCAGTCGACTGTCGACAGCGCGAGCGCCATCGAATCGTAGTCGGCGGAGCGGAAATTTCAACGCGCCAGTGCGTGCAACGACGGTTTAACGTCCAACAAGACATTGAAGACGATAGAATTGTGATCGCTTGTGGAGAAGCCGTCGTAGACAGAAAGCTGGCTCACGAACTTCGGTGCGTCGGTGAGGACCAGGTCGAAAATGTTCTCGCGGCGCGTGGGCGAATAAATAAGTTGAGAGAGGCCAAGCTTGAAGAAGCAGCGCAGCAGCGTCGACTAAACGTTGGCAATGTCACTACGAGGAGCGAGAGTGCCCCAATAGACGTCAGTGACGTACATTTGCGTTTTCTCAAGCTTGGGTACGTCATGCCACACGTATGGGCTTTGATCAACATCCGCGGCGTGGCAGAGGACTCTGAGCTGCATCTGTTCACCTGTCGCACTTAGCGGGTTTCGTTCACCATGGGCGGATGCGGGAGTCAAAGAAGTGCAAATAAGTTTCCAAGTGGATGGGCCGCTGTCTGCACTAATCTGGGAATGTCTCGTTGTTTGCGAAGGCAAATAGTTGCAAGATTGCAAGGCAATGACGGCATCAGGTCAAAACTAATGGTGCTGAAATTCTCGCAAAACACACTTTTCCGTTCGAGTTGCCAGCAACGAGCTCAATTGGAAGCATCCGACAAATTCGTTTGCCGGTCTGCCCGAAAACGTGGAGAAAGTCACCCATGCGTACTTGAAAGAGAGCCTTATAGCGATATTATGCTGAACTCTTTTTATTTGTCCGTTGAACGCTTGCACTAGTTCCGATTCCGAAACGCTGCGAAGGCTATCGACAGAAATCGGCGCCCAGTATCGCGGAAATATCGACGCAGAGTCGTAGTCGAACATAACGAAGGTGAGCGCAGCGGCAGTTTGGAGAGTCCAGTTTTCGTGCGCCTTTAGGTTTCTCAAAGGCGTTGCCGATTCTTGCGCCCCCAGGAATCCCGTTGCGCCAAGTAGTTTGGCTACGTTTTCAAAGAACTCTTCCATTGGTGCATCGTCGTCAAACCAACGAGTGAGCGACGCAAATCTTTGTCTTCCGAAAAACGATCTCAGCGTCTCTTTAGACGAGAATTTCGTGATTTTTGTAATCTTGAAAGTTTCTCGTGAAATCAAAAATGTAAGTCCAACCACAACGAGTACGAAAGCAAGCCAAAAGAGCTGCTCGATCCAGTTTGCCGAATTGATCTACTGGACCGCGGCGTGGAGAAGCGTTTCGATTGCGAATCTGCAAACCAGGTTTGTTGTCGGCGACTCTTTTTCTCCAGCTTCGCCCGTTAAGATGATCATGGTAAACCTTAATACGCCGTCACTTTTAAATCGACGTCGTCACTTTTGGAGGGAACAACTTCGAGATAGCGTTTTTTTCTTTTTTTACGGTAGATGTACCTCTTAAGGGAAATCAAGATGTACCTCTTAAAAGTTGTACCTTTGGGAAGGAGCAAAAAAGACATGGTCAAAAACCAAACGTCGGCAAAAAGTTGCAAAAAAATCGAATTTTTTCGCTAAAATAAAAGTGCCTTGACGTTTTCGTATCAATTTTTTTTGGTGCAGCCGAGAGCAGTTGTACCTCTTATCTGATTCGATACACGAAAAAAGAAGATCATCCCTCAATCGGCCACTATTAAAAACCCCACTTGAAATTCCATAAGAGGTACAACTTTGAGTTGTACCTCAGTCGGGTAAGCCAAGAAAACTCTCTTGTTTTTCCATAAGAGGTACAACTTCGAATTGTACCTCAGTCTGGTAAGCCAAGAAAACTCTCTTGTTTTTTCATAAGAGGTACAACTTCGAATTGTACCTCAATCGAATGACGCAGAAAATACCGTTGTAGTTCCAGAACAGGTACTACTTCATGCGGAACTGTACCAAGTTCATGCGCCATTGCAGCCACAAACGACCGTTGCTGCTATGCGCAAAAGATGCGTGCGTCTATTTAAAGATGTCTATTTATGTGTATCTATCTACGTGCATTTACGTGTATTAGCGTCTATGTACGTGTATTTAAAGAACACCATCTATCAACAAATCTAACTGGCACAATTGGCAACACTGGAACACTGCGAACTAATTATTACGTGCAAAGCTGGCGCCAGGATTTGGTGCACCAGGTAGAATGCAAGCTAAATTTTGCAACTTTTCATCTTCAGATTGCGAAAATTTTGATAAATTTATCACTTTTCCTTTTTTCCCGAGGGCGCACGTGGCAGGCAACCTGCCGCGTAAAAGGCCTGGCACGAACACTGACGTGCTGTGCATACCAACAACTTAGCGTGTCGGTCCGACTTTTGACTTGCTGGTGCATGTTCCGCGATTTCGTCGCTGTTCTTAGACGACAGCAGCGCCACACAATGCGGAGTGCGAGAGCCATTGTCAGTCGAAGCACGTCCCTCCGGCGAAAACTGATCTTGGTAGACGAACGCAGCCTCCGCAGCTGAAGAGTGAACGAGTAGCGCCACAGTGCCGCCGTCGTCAACGTACTCTTCATCGCTGTTTGGATCTAAAAATATGCGGTTGCACTGCAATGTCTCTGCTGGTTATATTTGGAATTTGTCCGCTGGAAAACTGGCTTGAAGAGTCAACCGTCATTGGTGTGGCGGAGCTACTATATATATCTCATATATTGGGCATCCTTGATCGCCCAACTTTTATAGCCAATAAAGCAATCGCAAAGTCGTGACCAGCGCGTTTTCCTCGCTTGACCTCACCAAACTTAAGCCCTTTCCACAGCTATTACATCTAATATGACGTTTGTTAAAGAACGCATCTTCGGGGTCGCCACTCACTTGTGAAAGTGAAGTTGAGGGTCGTTTGACGGTCACTTTTATGGCCTTGACTTCGCAAAACATGCGTTTCCAGCGTTCCCACAGGAAGTCAGCTCCAAAAATCTATGACTTTCTCTGACCTTTTCCATGAATTTTCAGGCAAAATTTATGATCTTTTAACGCGCTAACTGTACAAAACTTTCTGTGAGGAAAACGCGCAAAACTCACTAAAATATCAGCATTTTCTTTATGGTTTTGCCAGCGTAGCAATCAGAAAGAAGAAAGAACAAAGGGTGAACGAGCGTAGCGAACAAAAATTTGTTTCTCAAAATACGTAAAAACTAGTGGAACGGCTGAGAGCCGAAGTGCATCCTGCATATGGCAGAAGAGTATGAACATAGAGAAAACGTGGCCGCGATTAGCCTATGTACTAAGTTTTTCCTCGTTCTTCTGAATAAAAAAAATGTGTTTGTGGGACTTCGCCCACCGAAGCCTTACCATTGGTAAGTTGTCGCATACCACTGGCAAGTTGGTACCCACCATTGGAAAGTTGTTTACACTGTCTGTTAACTTTGTCGCTGGGGGACAAGAAGGATAGAATGGATATTGGGATAATCTCAGTTTGACCGTATACCTTTCCTTTTTTCGCGCTGCGCGCTCCAACAGGATGCAATAAGAACAAACCACATCAGTCGGATTTGACGGTCTTTGACGGTTAGGTGGTCAGTGGGAACCCTGTATCTCACCATTCTCGTGCTGCCTCTTCAAACCGATGAATAAGTTACTGCGAACGTCTAGCGTCGACACAATGACAAGCCGGCTGCGCCAGTCGTCAACATTGAGTTCGCAATCACCTGCATTGTAGTATGTGGAATTACTTCTTGAGTTACCACAGTAACAATAAAGCTACGTATGCATATACTAATGTCAAAACACAGGGCTAGTCAAACTCTTCGGACCTGGAGCCAAACTGTGTCCCCGTGACGTCTTTCGGAGCCAAGCTATTCCAAGTGAAATTACAACACTATCACAACATCGCAATATCAAAATTTATTTTTTCAGGTTTGAGAATTGGGAGAAATGATCTGTTCCGGCTAAGCGTAAGGTCTCTCCTGGCCAAGTTTGACTAGCCCTTTCCAGGGACGCCCATACGGGGAGCCAGAAGGGCCCGGCCCCTAACCGGTTGAAAAGGAAAATGTCAAGTTTTTTTGTGGACGAAAAAGCGACCGAAATGCCTTTTTTACAACTAAAATCCACCAAAAAATGGATGAAAATCGCAAAAATTTTGAGTTTAGTTTCCTTTGATTGCCTGCCTCCCCAACCGAAAGCCCAATGAGCGCCCCTGCTTTCAAAACAGTTTATACCCCTGCGCATACTGTACATTATAGTGAAGCACAAAGCAGAGCGTACCAAACGTAATGCCACAGGTAGTAAACGGTTTGACTGAGCTGACGTTCGGATTGAATAAAACTCTGCTCAACTGCTCAAAGTGATCGCTAACGCCATCATCGCGAGTGCATTCGAAAATGTGATTGCTTTTGACAGTACACAAATATTCACCGTCTCGCTCTGCTCGCTGGATCATCTCAGAGTTGCATCCAACGGCGACAAACGTGTTTCCAACTGAATCACCAGCTGAGACACCTAAAAGCACAAACATGCTAGCGATTTCTATCCACAGACTTTTACGATGTCCCGGAGAGTTCCGGTCGATCCGCGCCTTAGAACTTCCAAGTACGCCAACCAACGGTCGCATTTCCGTTTTACTGCGATTTTGCAATACACATTAACGAGCTGCTGACTCAACGGGACCGGATCAAAATGTATACATAAATAACAGATTTAAGCTAAAAACAATTTTCACCATCCATCTTAATTAATTAAGCATCATCTGCTTTATGCGAACTTGGCAGCTCTACTTTCTGCCTCATTATAAATTTTTCATTCTTTAAAATTTTTGAAAAGCAAAATTTAAGACCAGATTTTACCAGATTTTGTCCCTGACCGCATCCTGTCCGAACCGGTTTTGGAAATTTTTTAAGCACCCGGCTTTGGTTCTAATTTTTTTGCCTGCTGCAGGTCGCTGATACACAGGCCTTATTCGCCCCCCCCCCCCGCCAATCGGCTTGGCACTGAAAACTGCAAGACTGCGTGTGCATTGGCTAAATTGAACAATATATGTACACTGTACCTCTCAGTGTTTGCCGCTTGAAAATCACGAGAATACCAAAATGAATGGAACGCTTGGTAAACACGGCCTTGATCTTCGTCTAGTCTGCAAGTGCCGTGAATTCAATAGCAATGAATATTGAATCCTGATCAGGCTCGTCCAAGCGAAGATCCGTAAATGGGCCGTCGATAATGACGGCACTGGAATCACGCCAAGCCTAAAGTTATACCCGCTCGAAACTGGCCTCAGATTTATACCATAATAGGTTTCGACTTTATCAACGGGCATATAATACACTTTAGTAACATACACTAGGTTACCTTAGAGGCAAGAAAAACGAAGTCCAAGCGCTTCGCCGTGTGTTCAACACAACGCACAATGGCGGAAAGTGTAGGCACACGTATTACGGCGACCATTGCGTTTGATGTGTTGATGCGACAATCGGTAAACGCGCCGTTTCCGACTGAGACGCCCGCTGCACGCCATCGACTGCCGGTGCATCCGACACTACCAGCTCGGCAATCCTCTCACACCGGCTTTGAGCATAAGCGCTGTCTAGCGACCATTTGCTGCGAGCCAACTCCACCATAAGCTCGATCGCTTTCGGTTTTTTTTTGCAGATCTTAAAAGCATAAGCAGCGTGGCGGCAGTGGCGTTTCGTACAACGTAGGCATGAGACCGAGCAAACATATCATATAGGTGACGGGAAAACAGTGTTCAATAAAAAGTCGAAAAGACATCACGCAGTTTCAAAAGAACTTAAACAATTACCTCAGCAAATGAATATCGATGTGCGAAAGGAAAGTCATATTGGAGCTCTAGTTAGAGGAGATTTTTAGATGAGAGAAAATTGCAAATTTTATGAATGTTCTATCTGCTAAATCTATGCTCAGCGAAGACAGTCTGAAAACTTTTGCCGCTTTTTGTATGTCCTGATTTAATCTCTCACGAGGCTTAGCTTGGTGACCTGCCAGTTATTCCCGTTTGAAATACAATTCAATATATATCCGTGATGCGCTGGACATTTTTTGTGTCAGCGATTGTCCAGCGCGTCACGGAAGATCTTGGGTTGGATCTGAGACAAAGATACCTGGCAGGCCACCAACCTCAGCTTATTGCGAGAGCAGACCAGGACATACAAAAAACACCACAAGTTTTCGGACTGTCTACGTTGAGCACACATTTAGCGGATCGAACACCACGACAACCTGATATACACTCTTATCTGAAAATCTCCTGGAGCTATAAAAATTTCAATTTTTAAAATTTTTAATACATTTTTTGCACACAAAGTAACACATTGAAGAACACTTCTGAAGCCAAAATAGCACTTTTCAAAGCAGATTCTTTAAAGCGGTATTTCCGTAAGTGTGTTCCAACTCAACGACCATGCACTGTGTTGCCGTCATCACACGCAGGCACTCTGCGTACTGTGCGTCAAAGTTTCGAGATTCTGTCGCCTGGTCTCCGATGCGTCGTACCTCCTTTCGGTTCAAGCTTCGCTAGCTTCTTCACCTCTTTCGCTATCGCCTCGTACCGCCTACTGATCTCGGCCTCCTCACAAAGGTACGACAAACGAAGTTTGCCTTTCTTGCCGCCCTTGAGCAAGTTCTGAAGTTTTTCGCAAAGAATCAGCGGTGACCCCGGCGGCGTCAACCTTGCGAGAGCTATCATGGCCCTGTGAACACATACATATACTTCACTCTGTGAGCCTCATTCAGACTCCAAAAAGTTAGGGTTGGTCGTGGGAGGGAGCAAATAATTTGCCCCCTATGCCCCATGAGGCCCCCATTTTTCCTCATCTCAACCACACTTTAAAATAGGGTAATTTTAAGGTAAGGTGTAACCTAAAGTAATTTTTAGGGTAGTTTTAAGGAACAATTTTCACAATTGTTAAATCTACTAGAAGAAACCTGTTCAGAAAAAAGCTCGTTGATGGATGGGGAGCACTTTTAAAAATTTGTTTTATGGGGGCATGGTGCGGGGGCCCATGGGGAGGCCCAAACTACCAACACTAAAAAGTACAAGCAACACAAGCTTTTCTGACCTGCGCACTTGATATTTTTCATTGGAAGCGGCAGCGTATCGGCTGTTCCATCCTTATTGTGCTTCACGCGTTTGCCAGACTCGTCGAACTTGTTCGCCAGCCACATTACGTTCACTTTTGAAACAAGGCCGAAGGTAATCTCGTCCAGTTCCAGCAGGGTACGATACGACCGGATCTGATTTTTTTGTGAATCATCGTCCGCCGAAAGCCGCAAGACCTCCGCAATCTAAATAATTGGCTATGCCATTGCAAAAACAGACCAAAGGCAAGCAGACAAATCGACGGCATATTGTACTGCAGCTGCACAACAACACAATTGCCACTTGATTCTTTTATTAAAAGTGAACCTTTGGACAGTTTCAGTGGTTTTTCACAAAAGCTCTGAAAGTTGAAAATTACCCAAAACGTCAAAATTTCTGAAAATTTCTCGAACAATCTGAAAATTTGCAAATTGTTTTGTGTTTTCAAAATTAAACCCGTGTATGTTTGTCTTTTTTTTTCTCCCGCTAACCAGAGGCCGCGTTCGCATGCGAACCGAACCGCGAACCCTGTTTTTAAGACGAACCCGAACAGCAACCCTGTTTTGGGGAAGTGTGCGAGCCCGAGCCCGAAAATGTCGAGCGAAGGAGAGACCACAATCATACCGGCTGATTTTTCAAAAAAAAAATCGGTTCGCTATCGCTCGCCCACGTGTGTTTTCGTCACATGAACTCAGTGCTTCTCGAGCGCTTTGCAGCATTCGTTCCCACGTGCTCAACAGAACTTACAACTGTACCTGCGTACCGAACCCGAAACGCACTGCTAAGTTTACTTTTCAGCGAACCCAAACCCGAACGCGAAGCCTGATTTTGAGAACAGGTGCGAACCAGAGTCCGAACAGCGATTTTCGAAAGCTTGTGAACACGAACGCGAACCCTAAAGTGATGCGAACACGGCCTCTACTGCTAACCCCACACTACCCATACCCTGCCCTCGTGGCTGATTGTATAAGCCACTGGCATCAAGGCCTATAATTGTTTTTTTACTCGACCGCAAACGCTTACGCGATTCTCGATCTCTAGCTGTACATCATGAACACGATTCGAATTCGCAAGCGACGGGATGAAGTTCTTTATACTTTTCCGCAAACTTTTAAGCTAAAATGGTATATTCGACAAAAATATGCCGTGTAAGACTGGCATGCTTTGGAATATTACATAGTGTAGATGCACAGAGTTAAGAGTATAAAAATTTGGCGGTAAACTTACATGGTTCATACCCATCGGCCGGAAAAAAATTTGGAAAATTTTGAGTACTTTTGAAAGCTTATAACCCTGTACAGGAACACAGAAAAGTAAAACAAACGGTAGATTTGAGCTCCTCTCGTTAAGCTCTACAAAACCGCATCCTCACCGGACCAAAATATGTCAAAAATGTTTTTGCTATTTTTTACCTTTTTGTTGCCAATGACACATCAACAAGGGTTGAACTCCGCAATTTTGTATTCTATAGTAGGCTCATCATCTGTAACTGTTCAAAACGGAAGAATGTAACCTAACCAGCAATGACAAGTAAAAATTCTGAAATTTTTTTTAAGGAAATTTTGCTTTTTTGACACGTTTCTTTTCAAACCTGACGCTTTTTGAAAAAAATTCGGAAGTTTTCAGCAAATTTAAGCAATTTGAGAGTTTTTTTTGGAATTGGGGTGGTTTTGGGGTTTTTGGGGATGGGTATGAACCATGACTTACATTGTCCATGACAGACATATTTTTCTGTCTTTGCTGCTGACTGCAAGTCGTTGACGAGCATTGGTCTCTGAACATCGTTTAGCCAACAGTACACGTCGACTTCTAACGCGTCAGCACCCACGACTGAGGCGACTCTTTTCACCTCGTCGCTACAACCTCGCTGTGCTGCGGCACGTTGCTATTCGCGTGAGCTTTGACAAATGCATGAAAAATGTGTTGTCCACCGAGAATCTCGGAAATTCTTGCCGTTTCCGGGTTTGCGAAAAACGCCTAGTGATGCACTACAAGTAAACTTGCAAAGTTGAACAGGTATTCGGTCCGGCACAAACGAAAAAACGTAGCAGACATACACAAGTACGCGATGTTCTGAGACATCGTGGAACACTACCGCCTGGACCTATTCGTGACCAGTGTACTGCTGCTTCATTCACGGTAGGCAAGAAAAAACACGCATATTCTATTTTTTAAGCGTTCTGGAATGGCTTGGTACACTCTGGAACATCTTCAACACATAGGCCATAGTGCACTATGCTCCGCTTGACGTGTGCTAAGGTTCGAATGAGAAGAGAAAACTTACCGTTGCAGACGAATTATACTTCTTCGTGAACTCTTTTAGTGGCTTTGCGACTGCGATGCTAATTAAACCAATTCTGAGACATGGCGAAAGTTGCGCTCTCACTATCAGCTTGGTACATAGGTTGTCAACTCGCTGCTGCTTCAGCGGTCGATTCATGCTTGCACCTTCAGACACGCAGTCCAATTTCCACAGCACAAGACCTTCAAAGTAAAACGCAGTAAAAGCATCTGCGAACGGGAAAGCCAGGGATAGGAATGTAGCGGAAAGTTGCCAATACGGCTAGTCGGTCGCTTTCTTCTACATGTGGTAGTTAAATCACGGTTGACCAAAATCCCTTATGGCCTGCTACTTAGAGTAGCTACTGGGAAAAGTACCGCTGGGCGATTTTCTCCGGGAAATGAATTCCGCGGAGAATAATCAAGATCATCATTGCACTTGCGCTGCGTGACTCATCTTACGGCGATCATCACCATCATCCTCGGCGTCGTCGTCGGCAACACTGTTACTGAGCGAGCTATCTTCATCCTCACTTGCACTTTGAGCCATCGAGTCGTTGTCACCACATGTCGAGCTACTGTCCTACTACCTTTATTCAAAGCGTCCCATATCGGCAACTGCTTCGCCGTCGTCGGCTGAAACGGTGCAACTTGCATAACGTTCCTTGCGGGACAAAACTCTTCGAGCGCGCCGGCCCCACAATGCATATCATAACAGTCGCCAACGAGAAGCGTATTCGACAGCACGTCACTCGCCTGCTGAGCAGGCTTCAACGCACCACCAAGCTCTTCACACAGACACCTGAAAAAAATCAAGAAAGCGCAGCATTACTTAACGGCCTGCATGATACGCCGAGCGACTTTCACATCAAACTTCAGCCTTCCGATTTTTGAAATCAAGACTTCCGAACATTCAGCTCTGCGTGCCCTCAAATTGTCCAAGCTCAAAGCGTCGTATTCGAGATTATAGTTGATCGCGCCGATAACTTGTGCAGCATATTCTTGAATCGAATTCGTCATCGTATAGATCCGGAGGTGACGCCGATGAAGCATTTCGAGCAACTCGCGCAGGTGAGGACGAAGATGTACACCAATCGTTTGGCCATATACGGTAACTGTCATCGGATCCTTAAAAAGCACACCGCACAGCGCTACGCTCCTCGTCCGCTTGAATTAATGTGCATGCTGAAATTATGTAAAAATGCTAATCAAAACAGTTAGCTAGAACATACGTCAAGTTTCGCAGCGCCGCCGGTAGACACAATGCATTCGTCGAGATCAAGTAAAATATTGTTTTGGTAATCCGCCATTCGGCACAACTCCGCATGTGTACAAAAATACGCACAACTACACCAGCGCAAATACACAACAACAGAAACTATAAAAAATTTAAAAGAAAAAGCTTGAACTTGCCAATTAGTCACGAAGCTCGTAGCACTCTACCAGTGACCGCTTTGTGACCCTGCTACCACGCCTGGAAACTGGAAGAAATCTGTCCCATCGATAACAGCGCTCTTGCTGTGGAGATGTGTCAAATAGATTAAATATTGGTGCTAACCTTGCAAACTGCAATTGACGCTTTTTATCGAATACAAATCGATCCATTAAAACTACATAAATTTATCACGAAATCTCAATTGCATTTTTTTAAATTTTAGTATGTTCTAAAACAAGACTGCCTGACCTTTTAAGAAAACTTCGTATAGGCTCGTCGAATTTCAGCGTCAAAGTCAAGTTCAAAAATTAAAATGCGAAAAACCCTAATTTAAATTCATAATTTTTAATTTAAAACTAAAATTAAAAATAAAGGGCCACATAGCCGAAACCGACTTTTCTCGATTTCGCACTTGTGAGAATACTGGACAACAAAAAAATTACTATAGTCGTTCATCTAAAATAACTTTCGGGATATCTTTGGTAAACTAGAGTGGTACTTCACCTTTTCCAGTGTCGACGCAATAAAGCCAACTGGCTGACCGCCTCACAAATAATTGACTTTTATGCGACTTAGCTGACCAACGAGAACCATGATACCGCAAACAAGTGTGTCGCTAGTGTGAACATATATTTTGTTGATTGAAAACCGATGATGCAGAAACCTGTTCATTCAAGAGAAAGAGAATTTTCCGGCCAAGCACGCCTTGGCGAAGATGAGCGTGCTGTTGAACAAAATTGACAGAGCACGAAACACACTGCGAGAAAACAATGTGAGTTAAATCGGCTTTTCCCCGCAAATAAGTGCGCTCAGAGAATAGGGCACAAGTATTCTGAACCTCCATATGCAGCTTCATAATCACCTCTAACTCCCCATCTAACACCCATCCACCCCTTAACCATCCTCACAGAAAAAATTAGCGGGTGGTGTGAGCAACTTGCCAGTGGTAGGCACCAAATTGCCAATGGTAGACGTGAGCAATTCGCAACGGTTTGAGCATCTTGTCTTCTGTTATCTGTAGCAGTGTTGCCGTTTTTTGCATCCTGCCTAGAACGCGCATCGCGGAATAAAAAGGATAGCAATACCGTGAAGCTGAGATTATTTTCCAATTCCTCTTATCCCTTCTCCAGCCGACAAAGTTAGCGGATGATGTGAGCAACTTGCTAGCAATACCCACCAACTTGCCAGTGGTATGCCTGCTGGGAGGGGCAAAGCCCCAAAAAAGGATTGTTTTTTTTTCTGTTTTCAATAAGAGAGTGAGCAAGAACGTAGTATATAGACAAATCGTGGCCTCCTTTCTGTCTTGTTTTAAAAACTCACGTGCTCGTGTTTTTTTGCCAAGCAGCAGCATGCCTTTTCGGCATTGCCGATTTGCTTCTACCCAATTGTCTGAGTGCAATTATTTGCGGGAAAAAGGGAATCTAACACACATTGTTTTCCCGCAGCGTGTTTCGCGTTCTGTCTATTTTGTTCAGCCCGACGTTCATCTTCGCCAGGGCGTGCTTGACCGGAAAATTCTCTTCTTCGTGAATGACCAGGTTTCTGCACCATGGGCTTTCAATCAACAAAATATATGTTTACACTAGCGACACACTTGTTTGCGGTATCATGGTTCTCGCTGGTCAGCTCAGTAGCATAAAGGTCAGTTATTCGTGAGGCAATCAGCTAAGCTGGCTAAGTCAGCCAAAAGTCAGCTATTCTCACCGAGAGCTCATTTTGCATTGCAAAAAAATCAAAGATAGCCCAAAATCAATCGGTTCACTCCCGCTCGCCTTGTATTATTATTGCAATGCTCACTGCCTGTGCTCGATTTTGGTGCGACCATTCCTGCAAAGATGACGTCATAATACAGCATACGGCCTGTGGAGGCTTAGATGACGGTGGGAAAAACGTGCAACCAGATAGCCTCTCTTTGTTCGTGCGCTGCGCGCAACTTCACGCAGGATGGAAAAAGCAAAGCATCTGCAGAGCTTGGAAGGAATTTTTCTATCAGCAGAGTCGGACGACGAATGTGTGGACCAGGTTGGGTGTGCAGGCGAAGCTAACTTGGTTTTTGCATTCTGCCTGAAGCGCACAGCGCGTAAGTAAAAGAAGGCTTACTGGTCGTTCTGGGATTTTCCCTCACTTTTCCCCATTTTTTCCCCCACCTTTCCCCCTTTTCCCCCACCCTTCCCCCCTCTTTCCTCCCTCCAAAAATTACACTAAGTAAATGACAGAACATTGGAGAATATTTAGTGTTCGCTCAGCATTTACAAAACCCGTGCAGTTCGTGTTGCGTAGCGTCTTTGCTACTTGTTTTTCATTTTTTTTACAAGAGAGAGGAAAACGCAGTGCGGCGACAAATTGTGGTCTCCTTTTCTCTGCTGCTTGAAAAACCTATGTGCTAGTGTTTTTTGTGAAACGGCAGGATGCCTTTTCGGCTTTGCCGATTTACTTGTTTTTCAACGCAGCTGCAGCCGCCAGCGTAGTCGCGCACGAGAAGGCGTTTGCTAGAGCTCGAGGCAATTTTTCGCGCTATGTTTTTTGCTCTTTGTGCTCAGCTTACGCCAATCGCAGTATTGCAAATTATACTACCACCTTCAGGCTACTGAACTTCCGAAACAAATCGTCAATTTTCGTATATTCTACAGTGCAGGTGCAGCTAAACTAACAAAGGGCACGCGGAACCTCGAGTCGTGTGTACCTGTCGGTAATGTAGTTCTGGGTCTATTAGAGAGACAGCTTGGTTTTGCGCCATATGTGCACGTGGCAGCGTACCTCACGCTGTGTGTCCGAATAGCGCGTTAAGGAAAGGAGACCTAGCCAGAAGTGACGCTACGTGCAAATCGACTATCTTTACGTGAATTCAAGTGGTGGAAGGGTCGGTCGAAGAGAAGTGAAATGTCAAGCGATTCCGTGATGTCAACTGCTTCTGTGATGGTCCTGCTGCTCCTCACAATGGGCGGTCTATTTTTCTTGTAAAATGCAGATACTGTACCTTTAAATTGCTCATTTTAATGAGAAAAAATTTAAAGAATAACAGAGAAAAAACAAATTATGAATGACAAGAATTGTGAAAATGCAAGCAGAACACATAACCTCGCCTTTTAGGCGTCATCGCCTCGTCTTTAGACAAAGCGCTACGTACTTGTCATGTCAGTGCAAAAAGTGAGTGACTCTTCCAAGTTTAAGTCGAAGCAAATTGACCAGTCATAGACAAAAACTTCCTATACAAATATATCGATTGCTTCCAGGCAACCACGCTTCAGCTTACGCGTATATACTTCTAGATATCACTTTTCGATTACCCCACTACTCGAATATCACTACAGCGCTTCGGCAGCCATTAGCGTCTATTGTGCAAACCGACGTGCGTTTCGGCTTTCGTGGCAACTAGAGCCACTGAAACGTTCGTCTGGCGGCAGCATCGTTGACTTTGTAGTTCCAGTGCAGCTCCTCGCCAGCTTCTATGTCTCTGAAACAAAATGGTATTGTGATGCTTTATGCATTTTTTCCTATCATAGGCCAGCTTCAAAATGATATATGCGTAAGTCACTTCTCAGCCTTTCTTGCTTACCGTTTCGCAACGAAGTAAATGCGGGGTTCCCGGCTGTAGAAAAATGATTACATATAGCAGTTGAGGTTTTCGCCGCTACGCGCGTGGTTTAAAAGTCGACCGTAGGTTTCGTCGGATGAGCAACCAGGTTCGGCGTCTCTGCTTGTACATAAATGCAAAAAAGAACAAATTTAAAAACCAGCAGGGATATGTCGCGGCGCCGATTAACGTCACATGCAGTGGAGAATTACCAGTATTTTATTCCTTTGCACGAAAAATTCACCAAATAGCATGCGACGGGATGCTGCTTGAATTCTGCTTGCGCATCGTACTCATCGTGTAGACGAGCAATCGCTTCGTCTCCGACGACGAGATCTCTCCGGTATTCGAGTAGCGGTTCACACTTTTTGAACGCCACTTTTGCAAAGATACCATAGCCAGTCTCTGAGTCGACAAGCTTTCGCTAAAATGGGTTTCGGATTACAACTGTACGTACGCATTTAGTTTGAGTACTGAATGCAACCCGTGCTTTTCTGGGTCTTTCCTGAAAGCTCCGTCATATGTTAGCTACCTCAAATCGCGTTGCTTCAGGCTGCGAAATCTTTTGCCAAATTTCTTGCGCCCTTTCATCTTCAGCGTGGAACACCGGATTTGCTGCCTGCAAGCCGAACGCACATCTGGACACTATCACCTATGAAGCATAGATGGTGCACGTGCAGAGGACCACTCATTCAGTGCAAGACACTGCCACACAAACCAAAGATCGTCGCTTTCGTGTTTTCACGCTTTCAGCTATTGCGGCCCTCGGAGCGGCGTCGGCGCCAGGTGGTGAATCAGGAGTTTGAAGTAGCTCAATGTCAGCCAGCGCACGAGCAAGCGGCACTACTAAATCAGTCACATCGCTGTCTGCATTTAGACTAAAAAACAAAGAAACCTCGGTTCAGTCACATCCATACCGTTCACCCGATAAGCCATACTGTGCTTTTATACGAGCACATCACAACGCTGGCGTCGGAGTGAATACACATCAACACACTGCTTACCTTTCATTGCGACATTTTTTGCATGCCGATTTTGATTGCTCACAACGGTGAATATTTTCCCGCACAATGCGCATGACGGCTTTTTCCCCCCCCGTGCGCGGCGGTCAAGTGCCGGTGTCGAGAATCCGAAGACATAAACAACTTGCCGCATGTCTCACATGGAAATCGGTTTTTATCATGCGCAGCACTTGCGTGTCGCGCAAGACTCGACTCGTACTTAAACGTGTGCCCGCAGGCACTGCAGGTGCAGCTCTCATGTTTACCATGATCCCTTTGGGCATGTCGCAGGCAATCAGGCAAATAAACGTATTCCTTGGTGCACCGCCTGCAGGAGAACTTTTGGTGTTCTCCGTGCGCGACATGGGCGTGCCGGTTGAGACAAGACGAAGAAGTAAAGAGTTTATCGCACTTCACGCAGGACTTCGATATCCGCGACTTGCGCAACACCGCGGCTCGTCTACGATTCGCCGCGAGTCTGCCACTAGGCGCGAATTGGCCGTTCGACGGCGGTTCGTCGCTTGGCGCCGACTCACTTCGGCACGGTGAACTGCGTCCTTCGTGCTGCTACTGAAGATACCCTCAGCCTCTCTGCTGGCAATTGACTGCTGTGTACAAGCTACGGTTGCGCTTCCACTCCTCATAACCGTGCCGGCTGCACGACGCACAGAAGCAAGGGTTCGCACGCCTCGTGCTCTCGGCTTCTGTGTTAGCGTCGCCGTAAGACCTGCCACGTCATCCCTCGAACGCTCACGCCTTTCCGCATGAAAAGACGCGACCCGAAAACTTGTCCTCACAAAGTCCGCCAAATTATCATCGTTGCTGCCAAAC
>JAQGBB010000685.1:0-17287 GCA_034691745.1 Prismatolaimus dolichurus
GAAAAGTTTTTGCAAGTTTGCTCGTGCTTTTTTGTCAAACGGCAGGATGCCTTTCGGCTTTGCCGATTTACTTGTTCCCTATCTAGCTGGCAGAATAATCAAACTTGGATCAATTTCACTACAAGTCTGGTTTACTCGTTGTCTTAGCTAGCTACACATTCTCCTGCACCACGGCCGCGCAGTGCTCGGCGGCTTTCAGCAGCTGTCACGAACCGGCCGGCTTTTGCGATTGCGATTTTATCGGCGCGTCGTGCACGACGAGCATACAGTGTTGCAACGCAGCGTGCGTCAGCGGCACCTGCAGTGGCCTCGGAGCGACAGGCGCTGTGTGCGAGCTTGGCGAAGCGTCGGGTGGCGCGTGCTCGTGCGGCGCATCGTGTACCTGCGACACGATTAACGGCGCGACGGACTATGGCGTTTGCAGTTGCGGCGCAAGTAAGTCTTTATACGACGGGGCTCAGTGTGGAAGAGGAGAAAAGCACTTAAGAGAAACATTCTGAAATACCCGATGTGCACACTCAAATTCAACATACCAGTTGCAATTTTTTCGTTATTTTCTATCTTTTTTTTTTAAATTTTCGGTGCCAAAACGACGAAAATCGACTTAGTCACTCAAAATGAACCCCAGACTTCAAATGCCTCCAAACGCAAAAAAAAAACTTTTGAAAATCTGCTGGGATAAAATTTATGATGATAGAGGCTCGATCCGAACGAAAATCAGAGTAAAAACACTCGCGGAGACAGGGTTTGTGAGAATGTGGATGAAAAAATATTTCGAAAGAAAGTATGCTGAAAATATTTTGTGGAAGAAATTAAAACTGCATTTTTTTAAGAATAAAACAACATTTTTGAATCGCTTTCTCTGCAGCTAAAAATTAGTACTACAAGTAGGGACGTTAATTTTTCCAGGGAGATTGGACCCAATCCCAGAGGATCCCCGTTTCCCCCGTCCAAAATTGGTCAAAATGTTCGCAAACGCACTCAGAAAATGCCACAAAAACCGTGGTGCACGCTTAAAAATTACTCCAACGTCATTTTAAAAACGTTCAGTAAACTTTTAGAAAGATTAGAACAACTTTATCTTTTAAAAATAAAAATTTTAAGAAAAAAGTTTCGAAAAATGACAAAATTTTGCCGAAAATTGTTCAAAAAGTGTTAAAAAACGGGTCGAAATAGGTCGGGGAATACGGGGATCCCCGGCATCCGGCGAGGCATCTGGCGGAAGAATTCCAGCGGGGGATTAACATGCCTAACTACGAGAAAGTCGGAAATGACGCTTCGCTATTAGAATGCTGCACGAAAGTGTTTTTCCTTTGGTACTTAGCGTTGTGCACGACCATCGCCAGCGGAGGATCGAATTTGGTCTACCCACCCTCATACAGTAGCGCCGAGTCGGGTGGCGGCTACTCTGCGGGTACAACAGCGACATGGGCGTGTGCAACTGGCTACGTCATCTCGGGAACGAATCCTTGGACGTGCGAGCCGTCGGGCGCCTGGTCAACAAGCACTTACCCGACGTGCACAGGTACGGCGCGATTTTGCGGCCGATCCTATTGGTTAACTAAACAAGCAATGCATTTGCAAGATGTGTCATTTTCAAATATTTTAATTAAATTAAAATTTTTATTAAATTAATATCACTGCTTTTAAACTCGTTTGACTTTAGCGACATGTCCGGCAATATCGAGCGTGGGCGGGACAGCTAACCTGGAGCTGCCCACCTATAACACCGCTCAGGTGATTTCGGGCTACTACTCGATCGGCACTTTCGCAACTTTTTCGTGCGCTGCGAACTATGTGATTACCGGCTGGATGGAGTGGGTTTGTGAGTCGAACGGTGCCTGGTGGCCGGGATCACCGAACTATGCTGAGTGCATCGGTGAGCTGGCTGTTGGCTCTTTCAACTTGTCTTTGAGTGTACATTAAAGTTTTCCCGCGTCTCTACAATCAAATAGGGAAAATAATTATTCAAAATTCGATTTCAAAAATGGCGGCTGTGAGCTATTTTCCAACCTCTTGTTTGCATTTCTAGCTGTATGTCCGGCAATAAGCAACGGCGGCGTGGCGAATCTGAACTATCCGCCGTCGTACAGCACTGGTATACTGGAAACGGAAAACGACTACTGGGGCATCGAGTACGATACCGGCGAATACTCCACTGGCACCACTGCGAGTTGGTCGTGTGCGGCGGGCTACTCACTGTCCGGCAGCAGTTCGTGGACGTGTGAGGCGGGCGGCGTCTGGTCACCGGGCACCTATCCGGCGTGTAGCGGTAGGCCAAAGTCGAGCTTGGAATGGTTTACAGTTTTGTTTAAGGTCCAAAATCTAGTTTGAGATCCCTTGCGTGCGTGGTCGGTTTTTGAGGCGAGCAGAATATTTTCGCACTTTCGTGATAACCAAAAACACCTGAGATTCAGTTGTTATCCCAACGGCGCAACCAGAGGGTGCCGAGGGGCTAGTAGCCTTCGCGAAAAAATTAGGCGGACAAAATCGTAACAACAGCCAGATGACCTACTACTAACTACTAATAGACTTACTAAGTGGTAAAGGCGTACCTCTTACCAGTTAGAGTGGGTCGAGTTAGCCGAGAAAATTTGCAAGGGGTACTCCTGACGACTTACAGTCGGCCCGATACAGTTTCATATTTTTGATTGCGCTTTCAGGGGGTTATCCATTATTTACGTAAACGGTTAGGGGGAGGCGGGGTCGGGTCAAACATGACATCATGTGTAAAATATAGCCAATTTCTAACACATAAATTTGTTTACATGAGGAGGGGGTCAAAAAATTCAAATTTTTCGTTTACGTAAATTATGAACGACCTCTAGACTTCGTCCATGTCATTACGTTTCCTGTTTCTGCATTCTTCCGTTCTTCTATTACAGCCATATGCTCCACTCTCGCTGCTCCTGCGAACGGCGCCGTCTCCTACAGCGCGTCGCCATACGTCAGCCCCGTAACGGCGACGTTCACGTGCAATTCTGGTTACTTGTTTCTACCCAGTGGCACCTCGAGTATCTCTCTTGAATGTCAGACGTCTGGTGCATGGAACGGTACAATGAGGAGCATAGGCTTCGTACCTTGGGAGACACTGCAGAAGACTAGCTTCCGAAAAAAATGCGTTTAGGCGCAGCTTCAACGACGTGTACAATGCAGTGCGTAGACCTGAACGGTAGTCAACCGGTAAGAAGAACGAGTGCTATGGAACGCAGCTTATGTCCAGCACGTTTTCCAGAATCTTCTGGCCATCTACACGACGACGCAGCGCACGCCGAACACAACCGCTACCTTCAACTGCGCGGCAAACTTCACAGTGGTCGGCGAGCTGAGCGCCGTCTGTTCCTCTGCGGGCCAATGGGTGGCGGCCGACGGTACCGTCGTTCCAACGATGACCGGTGGCGTACCGAATCCGAGTTGCATGGCGGTGCCGGCGGCCGTCTCAAATTTGCTCGCCAGCGCTGTCGCGGTAAGCAAGCGCGATGTATTGGTTTGCGATGGCGGCAAAATTTGTCAGGGGCCATTAAAAAAACGCACAATTCTACGTTTTTTGTGCTTTTTTGTTTGGCTTTTTAAACTTTGTGTTCTCGCTCTTTTGATTAAAAGTCTACTTTTCGAATTAATACATGATTTTGAGGTGTACCTACTTCACCAGTCAGAGACCCATTTCGCCAGCCAATTTCACCAGCCGTTTTGGGATCCACTCCACCAGCCGGTTCGGGAGCCATTTCACAAGCCGCTAAAAGATTTCACTAGTGAACCTGGAGTTACATTCACAGACAAACGCAAGCGAAACAAACAGGTCGCAACAAAATAAAGTAAGTACAATGGGTCTATCGGCGGTGGCTTCTTCATGTCGACCATACGGTCTACAGTGTCCTGTTTCTACCGCTGCATATTCGCATGTGTTGCCAATTACTTTGGCGGCAAGGTTTGCGGTTAGGCAGTCGCGCTAGTCGACACTCGACACTCTGCGTTTACTTGTCTCTCTCCGACCTCAGTTATGCATTATTTGTTGTGTCGCGGGCGCCTGTTGATTAATAGAAGAACCTCGAAAAGCGAGTTTTGAAAATGAGTTGCAGCAGAGTACACTTGTGCAGAATGTGCACCCAAAATGCAGTCAATGCAGCCTTTGCCGGTTTTTCTATGACTTAGTTTAATTGATTAGTGGATGTAACTCCAAGTTTGCTAGTGAAATCTTTTAGCGGCTTGTGAAATGGTTCCCAACCGGTTGGTGAATTGGTCCCAGAACGGCTGGTGAAGTGGGTCCCAGACGAGCTGGTGAAATTGGCTAGTGAAGTGGGTCAACACGACGGTTTTTGGCTTCCTAGACACACGTTTCACTTTGCCTTATACATTTTTTCTAATTTCTTCTCACGCAATAGAGTGGAGCATCGCTGGCTGCAGTCGTTAGTAACGCCATGGCGTCCGTCACCGCATCGTTGACGCCACCGATGCTGTACAACATAAGCTATCAGCAAGATGACCTGGTCGTGCTGTGTCACTTCGCTGGCGTTCCTTGCGCGACAAGGTTGAACGCAATTCCAAATCAGTCACGCACACTAACTTCAAGCCATGAGATTTTTCTTTCTAAAGCGATATCAGCGTCAGTTTGGATCCGACGCTGGGCGCCTGCTACACATACAACGGGAACAAGCCAAGCTTGCACACGGTCCAACGAGCTGGACCAAACTTCGGTAAAAGTCGACGCCGCTTTCATGTTTGGAAAGTTTTCGCAGCCGACTCGTCGTCTAGGTTTGGAAGTAATGCTCGACACGCAGCAGGAGGAGTACATGCCTAGCACGAACAAAGCTGGCTTTCTCGTCATCATTCACGCGCAGGGCGCAACGGTGTTTGCAGACGCCGGCGGCTATCGCGTTCCTCCAGGCTACTACACGGACATGGCGATGACATATGTATGCTATGATTTTGGGGTCACAAAAGTTTGTCGGCTCGTAACTTTGTGTAAAAACATAGGAGCGCGAACAAGACTGCAGATTGTTAAACTCCGCCCAGCCAGCGCTACAATCTTTGGCGGTCTCGGTTAAAAAAATTGAAAATCTATTCTTTCCCTAAAAATTTTTTTCATTTTGGCACAGCGATTGGTGGGGCCACAGCTTCCGCCCCTCTCCCCCATGTAGTGGTGCCTCATTGTGACATAGGCGCCGACGTCATTCAGCAGCAGATTGGTTGTTTGATCAATGGAATCAAATTTTTGCTTTTAAAGTTTTTGTTTATTCATTTTCAGCTTTGCAAAGCCATCGTTTTCAACACGTCCGTTTTGAAACAAATTTCCTGTTTGAGGATTTGGCCAAATAATTACACAAGTTTTCAGTGTTCCCGGGGGCGAGCTCCTGTCAAACGCGGTGAACGTGTCCTGGGAGGGGGTGGAAAATTTTAAAATTTCCATTTAAGTAAATTGTTTATATTGAATTTCGCATTTTAGTCCACCAGCCAACAAGCGTCCGCGCCGTACGGAACGTGCGTCAGCAACAGCGCCGGTCAAGTCTTCTACTACACGACCGACTACAGCGTCGAGGCATCTAACTTTGTCGAGTGGCTACAACGCTGGTACTAATCGGTGAGAATTTTTTTAGGGCTGCCTCAGAAGCTGCATGCAGTCTGTGCTGCTCCAGACGTGTGGCTGTGGCGATCCACGACTCCCTCTCGTGCGTCAGAGTCTATGGTCGTTTTGGTATCTTTCTAATTGTTGTGCACTTTCTAGCCTGCCGGTCTGACAGCAAATAGCACCTGTGGACCGGGATCTCGTAAGTGTCGATTCTCTTTCGTCGAATTCTATCCAAGAGATCTGCCTAGGGCTTATCCATACATGACGTCACTTAAAAATTCAAATTTTTTGACTCTCTCTTGGTCACTTGATCTAGCATGTAAACATAGGATATCTTTTACACATGGCGTCACTTTCCAAATAAAATTTTCTGACCCTCTTTCCGTTGGAAGATGACGTCATATATAAATGATGCTTTATCGAAAACAATAGAATAATTTTTGGAGAAAAACAATTCAATTCGGTTTGACGCAGTTTGTTTTTGGCCTTTGCTAGTAACAAGTATGCATTATAGTGGCGTGTGTGTCGGCCACCGAAGCGGTGACGAGCACACAACAACTGACTGCAGCATGCGGTTGCCCACCGGCGTGCTTTGAGGAAAACTATCCCGTCAGCGTCAGCCAGTCGGTGTGGCCTGCAAACGACTTTTCCTCAAGTGTACGTTTCGCCGTTAGTTTCCAAAAAAGTTTAACTTAGTCGAATCAACGAAGTCTCCTTTAGCTGATGCCCTGCAATCAGAGCACCATGACACCGGCGAATTTTACACAGTGTATTGAAAATTTCCGCGCCGACTACGGTTACCTCAGCATCTACTTCCAAACGATGCAGCAGCAGGCTGTCGTACAAACACCTGACTACGGGGTACGCGCAAGAAATATCGATTGTTCCAGATTGAAAAATCGATCTTTTCGTTTTTTATTTTATTAATTTTTTACCGTGAATTTTAACCCCAATAAAGGGTTTTTGTAATATGGAAATTTAAAAAAATCGATTTTTTTTTCGCTTTCTTAAATTATAATAATTTTTTAGATAGAAATGTAGAATTCAACTGGTTCGTTTTTTTATAATTTTATTAATTAATAAAAAATCGATTTTTTTAAATCTAGATCGATAATCTAATGGCAGATGCGGGAGGGAACATCATCATGTTCCTCGGTATGTCGGTGATTACGCTCTGCGAATTCGCAGTCGTCATTGTCAACCTCGTCTACGCGTGCTTCCGCGAGAAGCGCCCGGAGGACGACGCTGAGAGCGAAGACGATGGCGAGGACGACGAGGCGGATATTCAAGAGAAGGAAGCAGGGGAAAAACGCATTGCCATTATGGTCGCGCTTGCCGCCGCGAAAAAGAAACAAGAAGAACTCATAGAAGCTCGTCAGCAAGCGCTCGCGAAGACGGAAGAGGAAGGAGAAGAAGAGGAGGAGGAGGAGGAAGAGGAGGAAGAGGCAGAAGCATAAAGTTGATATCGTCGTGCAAATGCCTTGACAGTAGGGTTTATTTGCTGCTATGAGCATGTAGTTCCGATAGGGTTGGAACGTTCTCTGCAGAAAACTACACTTTACGCATACTGCGAAGGAAGTGTAATGTAATTATTGTGAAAATTCTGATTTGCTACATGGTAATCAAAAAGTGTGTCCTTTTATTTTAATTTTTTAATTTTAAGGTAACTTTAACATTAGAATTGACTCTGATTCTGGCAGTTCTTCATGTATAACCAAGCGGTATTGTTTTCCAGATACATAATTAAATACAATATGTTCCTCAACTTTCTGATTTTTTTGCTCTCCTGGAAAAAAATTATGTTAAGGTAACATTATTTGAGAGGCGATATTTTCTGAAAAATAAAAAATAGCTTTTCTCATAAAGAAGAAATCTCAATGAAATTATGCAGAAATTGTTGCCACGTCTGGCAGCTACGTCTTTTATAGCAAATATGTTTAAAACCATATTTTGACGTTTCGAGTTTTAGTCACGCCAAAAAACGAGTTTTATTTCCAATAAAAACATGGGTTTCGCGTTTGTTAATACTTTGCATAAGTAGTTTACTTTTGCATCACAAATTTCGTAAAACTAAAAAAAGTGAAACAGATCAATGCAATGTAAGCTAACGTTTAAAAAGCAAAGTTTTTATTATTTTAATAGAAAATTCTGCAAAAAATTATAAAATTATTGTTCTAGGCAATATTTTTGTCGGGCTGAACTTGACTGTCTTACAAAGGATAATTATATGGATTTAATTTTATAAATTTGTGCATTATATTTCACAAACTTTTCCAATTGAATAGTATTGAAATTTTGAAAAAAAAGAACGGTTGATTGTGCGTATGAGATTTTTGCCGAACACGAGTTATGAGGTTTTACGTGCGCAGTGAGCAGACCCTTATCAAGTCGTTATCATGCACTCGAAAAGATACAAAAAAATTTTTATGCAAAAGTCAAAGCTGACTGCCAATTGTTTATCTTTCATCTGGGATGACGGAGCTTCTCATGTTCATAGTGTCTTCTTGCCACAAATATTTGCTGTAGGCATTTTAATTATTTTAAAAGTAGATACATTTTTGTTATCGATTATGGTGAAAGCTTCTCTTGAAAAACTTCTACCTTAAATTACTTTTTGCGTCGTCACATTTCTGCCATTTCTTGATTAGAGTGTCAGCCACCAGAGCTTGCTTCAAACACAAAATGTCGCTCAACAGAAAAGTCGTTGAAGAACACTTTACCAAGTTCGCGACCACAACCGTCATTCGCGTGTTCAACTTCATTCGCACATCAAACTTTCTCGTAGAACGGCTCTTCTGGATCTGCGTCCTAATCGTCTTTACAGCAACGACGATAGTGAGTGTGACGCAAACGATCGAAACTTTCATCTCTGAACCGACCGCAAGTCGCGTTTCATTCTCGAACAATTCGACAACTGACATGCACTTTAAAGATGCCGTCATCTGTTTCGAGATGCTGCCAGAAATGCTCATCAATCTCTACGAGCCCAAAATCGATGAAGTTATTGCTCATGTAATACAAACTGATTTCTTGACAAATCTGAGGCAAAAAGTCAACCAAATTCATGCAGTTGAAAGCAACCTGTCTGAGGCTATCACGTCAGACAATTGTAGCGAGTGTGACAGGACTAATCCGAGCTGGTACGCCACACTCAACCAATCACAAATTGCCGTTTTTTCTCCCAATGAAATCGCACTCGTCGGGCTAACGGCGGCGCTATTTTCCGACATGCTGGATAGCGAAATTCGATTCTCTCAACTTGAGTGGTCGTCGCCCGT
The DNA here is from genome assembly GCA_034691745.1 of Prismatolaimus dolichurus. NCBI lineage: Eukaryota > Metazoa > Nematoda > Enoplea > Triplonchida > Prismatolaimidae > Prismatolaimus > Prismatolaimus dolichurus. The sequence continues at coordinate 8,845 of JAQGBB010000685.1, forward strand.
TCTCAAGAAGCTCCATGCGGCGTTTGTGAAAAAATCGCAGAACTTTGGCGACGTTCTAACCCTCACGGGTGAGATAATTTGCGTTCTTTTCCAAATAAGAATCCTCCGAACTCGATTCAATTATGTTGAGGGGACGAGTGACTTCACCGCATACAGCTTCTGTAAGCACTCAGCCTCAAAGATGATTCACCTCGGACGTTTCCAACGAATGTCTGTGATCTGCTATGAGTTCGAAGAATCGCCTTTGCTTTTCTACTCCTCAGCTGACTTTGTCAGCATCTCACTTCATCCGGAGACGCTGTATAAAAATCTTCACATTAAGCTAAAAAATGTCCTAATCGACGTCGCCGGAACGTACGGCTTGGCTCAGCAATCGTTCAATCCAAAGTACAATGCTAAGCAGCTAATCGAATTTAGCCTCGAAACCGTAAGCACGGCAGTGAATCTTCGCCGCAAGCGATGTTCGTTGAAAAACGAACGAAATGGAACGCAATCCGAGTGCATGGCGTGGTGTCACTTTGAAGCGATTATCGACGCTTGCGACTGCATGCCGCTCTATTGGCATCTTGTCAAAAACTTTGCCACTATGCCGCGAGTGGTCAAACTCAGTTGCGCCTTGTTGGAGTTTCCAATAAAGAACGCAAATTGCGAAATGGCGTGGGAAGCGGATGAGACTCTTAAAAACTGTTCTCGCTCGTGTCCACCAAACTGCGAAACGTCGCTTTTTGCGAGTAACATCCGACCGTCGTCATGGTTCGCGAACGCGAATGCTTCGACGGTGATTGGTCTGCAGTTGACGAAATTCGTCTACGAAATGGTTGACGAATATGTGACGATGGATTTTCGAGGGCTAATCGCTGCACTCGGTGGGAATTTGAGTCTCTACTTGGGCGCGAGCTTTCTTGCTTTGATCCACATTATCGTCTTCTTTGTTCGGCTGCCCTTTGAACATTGTGAATCAAAAAAAGACAGCTGTTCGACGGGCACTCCGCTCGGAATCGATGAGCTTGCAAAACTCGTAAAGAAGCTCGGTGCGGAAAACGAAGACCTTAAGTGTAGACTAGTCGCGATCGAAGAACGTTTCGAAATCGGACACGCACAATCCGCGACTGGCCTCAGTCAAATGTGTCGAACAGATGCTGACAGTGAACGCCGAACGACGCATTTCTAGAAGCACTTTTTGCATCCTGTTGGCGGAAGGCCGAAAAGAAGTTCGGTCCCCGAATCCCCACTTTTTGGACAAATTCAAAGGACGTCCAATGGATTACAGTACAGTTAATGTCATCCGCTGAAAGGCTGGAACACTCAGTGTTCCAAAGTGTTTCTGAGTGTTCCAGCCTACAGAAAATACATTTTTTTTCTTTTTTTTGTTTACTGCAGACAAACCGTGTAACATGATCATTTTTTACCATTTTCGCATCCTGCATGTTAGTAAAGGGGACATTAGAGCTATGGTCGCATTCAGCTTAACTACTAAAACACATTTTAATTAGCTAGCGAGACCGAAAAAGGCATCGCTTCGCACACAAGTAGATCAGCGAGCCGAAGTGCACCCGACGGGTGGCAAACAAAACACAAAAAATTTTGGAACACTCTGGAACACTTTGGAACACTGAGTGTTCCAGCTTTGCTGCGGATGTTATACTGTATCGTGATCGTCTGGACGTCCTCTAACTTTGATCGGTCGGGGGATACTGGGGGATAATGGGGGATAAGCAATAATGTCTTCTATTCTACACTCGCTACGCTTGTTCTGTGTCGGATGCAAAAATTGACTTGTCTAACGAACAATTCTGTTCCAAATTTAGTAAAAATTTATTCTTACATAAATTTTCCACTAATAATGCCATCAGTTTGCCACTAGATTTGCCATCAAATATAAATAAATATATATATAATAAAAAATCTTATATAAATACAAATTCTGATATAATCTTACATAAAATGAAAAAGCCACACGTCACACGCCTATTGTTGCATCAATAGCGTTCTGCGTTACAGATTCCTTAAAAATTGCTTATATCACACAATAGTTTTTTAACGGCCGGATGCCGGTCACTTGATTGCTTCATTAATAGAGAAAAAATGATGCACTGTGCTGGGTTCACATCGAAACTCAAATATTCTTATTTGATTGAAACTCGAGCATCTTTCGTGGATTGTTAGCCGCTGCAAATATTTGAGAAGCTGTTTTCTTTGTGTGATGTTCTTATTGGAAATTTCACCTTGCTACCTTCTCATTCCATCGTCGTCGACGCACAAAATGCCATCAGAAATGATCGCTCGTTTCGCCGCCGAGACGGACGTGTTCGGCTTGCATCTCTTCAACACCCGTCGTAGCAAGTTGGAAGTGATCTTCTGGTGTTCTTTTGTTCTCATCTTTTCCTGCTACACAACGAAAACACTCGTGAGCATTGCCAAAAAGTACGTAGAAAAAGAGACGATCAGCTATGTTTATCAGAAGCGCGATACGAGTATCTCTTTTCCTTTCGCTGAGCTATGCTTCATAGTAGGCAAAGAGCCTGCGGTGAAGCCACTGCCCATTGGCGTGGCAATTATATCGATTATCGACTATTTTGAAAATAAATCAACAATCGCAAACTCTAGTGCTTTCATTTCGGTTATGGGCTTTCTTCACCGATTACAGCTTTCGGAAGCAGAGCTCCGTCTCTGGCGCAAAGCTTCGAACTACAGCCCAGCAGTCGATGAAACTGTTGAGGGAGGTCTCCGTACATTTGAGAGAAATTCGAAATTATCGCTTTCAGACCTTTTTGACTTTCTATTGGTTGAATTCTGTCGCACTCTGCAAATCGAGATAACGTTCGGCAATCCAGGGATCAATAATGGCGTTCACCTCCTTGAACACGCTCGTGAAAGCGGATATCCGATGAGCGTGCTGTATAGCCCGCTCAGCTTTTGCATCGACATTCACGGCGCCGACTACGTCTATCGGATGGGCTCAGAGCAGCTTCGGATCACCCTCAATATCTCGTCCGCTCTCGAGAAGCTAGGCATCGGACCATCGCTCAGCTCAGAACTTTGGCTTGACGGTTCCATCTCTCGGGATGACGAGGTCGTTGAATACGCGTCGACTATCTTCATTCCGTTGGGTAAGCGACAAATCCACGAGGTGAGGATAAACGCTGAGCATCAGTTGCTCGATCTTCGCAGAAGGCGATGCAGCAAAGAAGGCCCGGAGAGGGTGTGGTGCAAAAGTCGTTGCGAATCGGCACTCTTCTACGCTACCTACGGCTGCTGGCCGCTGATCTATCGATATCAATTCTCGCCGCGGCGTCAGAATATCTCAAATGTGCGTTTCTGCGGTGTCGTTGACTATCTGAATTTTACCCAATCGGAGTCACGTGACGTTCTTCAGAAGGGTCTTGATTGTCTTGATGGGTGCTTCGCGCCGTGCACGCAACGCACGTACATTGTGGCGTCGACCGACGTCTCGGGCGTAGATGCCGCTATCGATCCGTACAGTGCGGTCGCGAGCATATACATACAATCGTTCGTTTACTCAGTTGTTGAGGAACGCTTGGCGAACGACTTTGAGAACCTTTTGTCGAACTTTGGCGGAGCGCTTGGGCTCTTCCTCGGCGCAAGTTTCGCCTCCGTTGTTCATATTCCAATATTTCTGCTACAAACGCTCGTTGGGCTGTTGCGTCGCAATGGCAGTGCTGGGAAGAGTGAACACGATATCGAGATAGGGTCGGTGGAAAGGAAGGCTATCGTCGAAGAATGTTTGCGAGAAATTAAGAAAAATCTGGAACGCATTGAAAGTGAACATTGATCGCGAACAATGGAGCACGAGGGTCTCGTGATCCGTGTTTTCGATCTCACGCGCGTTTTTCTCAAATCGTCTTTCACTACCTAGTAAAACTATATTGTCCGTTCTGCACGTCAATCGCTAGAGCATTCACACTAAGTGCAGTCTCACGACAATATTTTTAGATTTAGCTGAGCAGCAGGCACCAAAATGTATCTTCTCTTTCTAACACTTTTTGCTTCTACGTATTGAGAAAGCTTATGGTTGGTAGTTTCGGGCGGCCCCCCATGGAACATATTTTTAAAAGTGCCCCTCTCCGTTTACCAACGAGCTTTTTTCAAGAGGTTTTTTAATAGAAAAAAATTCAGTGAAAATTACCCCTAAGTACCCTAAAAAATGCCCCAAAGTACCCCTCGTTCCCTAAAACTACCCTAAAACTCAACCTAACTTAAACCTTACCCTAAAATTACCCTATTTTTAAGATGTGGTCGGAGATTGGGTAAAATGGGCCCCCATGGGGCATGTGGGATGGCAAATTTTTTGCCTCTTTTCAACTACCATTCCTAGAAAGCTGCTAGTTGCTTTGATTTATTGACAAAGCTGGCACTGGAGCCTAAGTTTCGGTTTAAGATTGCGCAGCAAGTTCAAACGTTGCCATCAAGCTTTATGAAATTTGCTTCCTTAATTGATTTTTTTTTTAAGATGAAAACACGTCTCTTTTGGCCTCAAAAAGCAGATAAACCAGAAATCGTAATCACCTAGACGAATTTTACTTTTCCTTGACAGTTCCGTCAGTCATTCATTGGCACCGTCAACTATCAAGAAGTGGTATCAATGCAGGAAGTGGCTACGCAGCTGTCGCCGCACGTCGAACTTGTTGGACAGCAAAGCGTTGACAAATGGAAGTGATCCACTGCCGAATGTCATCGACGACGCAGAGACGGAGATTGAAAACGGATAACCGAAGAGGACAATGAAATGGGCGTGACGCAAAGATGAGTTCAGTCCGCTTCAGTTCGTGTTTGTGTGTCGCAAACGGCGATGATGATCCAGCCCACTTTCCGCCGCTGAAAAATGCAACTCAGATTCAAGCTATTTACTTGTCTGTCATTGGGATGCGCGCACGACAGGTGTCTGAATATTTTAGCTGTCAGAGAAAGATTGGGGGTGCACGTGACTATCAAGCGCTACGTTAGAAAGCGCCACTCAACGAAGTAATCCAATCCCGTGAGCGGAACGGAAATTTAAACCAAAATACACTAACAAGTAAATTGGCAAAGCCAAAAAGGCATCTTGCCGTTTCAAAAAAAAACACCAGCACATAAGTTTTTGAAGCAACAGAGAAAAGGAGACCACGATTTGTCACCGTACTGCGTTTTTCCTCTTTCTTGTGAAAAAAAATAAAAATGAAAAAATGCCATTCGCAAGTTGGTACATACCATTGGAAAGTTGGCGCCTACCACTGGCAAGTTGCTCACAACGTCGGCTAAGTTTTGTCGACTGGGGGGATTGGAGTGGGATTGGGGGACTGGAAAATTTGAGGGACTAGAGAGGGATTAGGGGGATTTTTTAAAGTATACTCAGTAGGCATTCTTTTTTCGCTCGCTTTGCTTGCTCATCTGCCAGGATGCAAAAACACGAGTCCGCAAGAGCCTTGAACGCAACCGCTGCTTTTGTATGCAACTGCTGTTGCCGACCAGGTTTAATTGTTTGCGCAGCGAAGTAAAGCCGATTGCGCGCAATATAGCTACGCTCAGCTAGAACGTGGGAACGCCGCTTCTTCATGCGTTTGCCGAACTATTGTTTGATTCCTTATTTCCGATACTTGCATGCGTCCTTCTTCCCTCTTTACCTTCGGGGCACCCGGCAAGTGCTTACGCTATCTGTTTTACTCAAAGCAGTTGCAGCAGTTGCTGCAGATTTCCTACTTTTTCTCCTGGATCATCCGTAGTGCGTACGCCATTAATTTACAATGGGAAAAAAAGCCACCCTGTTGAAGCACGTTGTGCGGTAATTCTAACTTTTAACACACCGAACAGGCGGCTCTCTAAAAAACATTAGCACGAAATTTGCCTCGTTCATCTTCACTCCGAGTGCGCAATCGACGTTTCGACTCGGAATGCAAATGAGCTACACTTTCTGGATCTTCGTCTCAATTGCGATTTTGCTTCATGATTACGGCGGCGCGGTGAGAATACAGAACACGAAGATGTCGATTTTCCCGGGCGACGTTTATCTGGGAGGCTTATTTCCGCTGAGGTTGTCAGATCCGTTTAGCGACAAATGTCTCGAGAACACGATGGGGACGAAGGGAACGGTCGCGATTGAGGCTTTACACTATGAGCTGGAGCAGCTGCGGAAGAGTGAGTTTCTGCCCGACGGACTTCGACTTGGATCGATAAGTCTCGATACATGCGCGAGCGAAAGTCTTGGTGTCCAGCAGGTGTGGAATTTAAACTTACCGATATTTTATTGCATCTGACATGGAGCGAGCGTGGCGAGTGTAATAACGGAATGAAGGAAATGTTGCTGGTCAGAAATATCCCCTTTTCCCTTCTTTCCCTCTTTTTCACCTCTCTTTCCCCCTCTTCTGACAAAAGTTAGAGGACGTTCAGAGGATCACGGTATAGTATGCCATCAGCCGAAACGCTGGAACACTCAGTGTTCAAAAGTGTTGCACAATGTTCCAGAGTGTTTTAGGGTGTTCCACTTTTGCACCCTAATTTTTTTAATTTTCGGATACCTTTCGGCTCGCCAGCTTACTTGTGTATTAAATTGCAGCAAGCGAGTATTTTTATGGCAAATTATATACATGTAGTAAAACACAGTTTTGAACACATAAAAACGTTTTATAATTTTAAAAATTTTTATTCGGTTAAAAATTTATTTTTGCTCATAAATTTTACTCATGAAACAAACGACATTTTTGTAGATTTTCGTTTATGTTCATCTTGTGTTTACAGACAATTTTAGCAAAACTGCTTGCGAACAATCAATCGTAATGAATCTATTTTTTAGGCTATGGCACTTATTCTTTGCGGTTCAACTCTAGCGGATGATAATGATAAGCCCAGACGCGATGTTCGTGAAATCGAAAGCGTTCTCGGTTGCTATCGCTCCGGAACCAATCGAAGAATCCTGGGCGTCGTTGGTCCCATGCGGAGCAGCGTCGCGCTTCAAGTCGGCATACTGCTCAGCCTTATGCGGATTCCAGTTGTAAGCCGGATTTCTAATGATTGAAAACCGACTTAGCTTGTAGCTAATAGGTAAAACCTTCCAATCCAGATTAGCTACGGTGCTACGGATCCGTCGTTGACAAGTGACGGAAGATATCCCTATCTACTGCGAACTGTGCCGTCTGACAAGAATCTTGCATACGCAATTGTTCACCTTCTAAAGTATAAGCTGATTTTTAAGCTAATCGGCGATTGGTTCCCTCAAATTTTGTCGCGCAATATTTACAAGGGATCAAAATTGGACCAACGTCAATGTGATAAGAGACGATTCGCACTACGCTGAGCATGCCTATAAGGAGTTCAAGAGCGCGGCGGCACTTCACGGCATCTGCATCGCGAAGCGGGAAAAGATAATGATTGACGAAGCGGAGTTCGAGGATGTTGAAAAATTCAAGCATATGCTGACGGAGTTCGCGAAGAACACGGCCATTGCAGGTGCTTTTGTAAACTCAAAAATCTTCGTTTTGATTTATATCCGTGGCATATTTTCTCTAGTGAACATTTTGTACACAAATGAATTCTACGCAACGCTGATGTTCGAGGCTGTGAGAGCCCTAAAACTAGAGGAACGATTCGTATGGATTGGCAACGATGGGTGGTCGAGACATCATTATAATGCCGTAAGCATGATTTCTGCAAAAAAACATTTTAATAAATATAATTTTAAATAAAAATAACAATGTTCTGCAATTAATCAAATTAACGTTTCAATAAAAATATATGAGCAACAGTAAAAAACTTGACAAAATTATATTAAATTAAAAAGTAAACAAATAAAATCGACTACTAAATTAGTTAATAAAGTGAATAAGTAGCTTGATAAAAATAAATAAATTGAGAAAAAAATTGATTCCTTAAATATAATTATTCAAAAAATAGTAATAAAATGTAAAATAATGAAATCATTAAATAAATAATTAATTTTTCAAATGAAACAAAAACAAACAAGTACATCGGTGAGCCACAGTCCATCCGACGGGTAACAAAAAATTATGGAACACTCTAGAACACTATGGAACACCCTGGAACACTCTGAAACACTTTAGAATGCTGAGTGTTCCAGCTTTGCGGCGGATGATGATTCTTGATCCTTTACCGTGATTCTCTGGACGTCCTCTAACTTTGGTCGGCGAAGGAATACGAGGGATAAGGGGGGATACTGGGGGATAATCCAAATACGACCAGTAATGCCTCCTATTCTACACTTGCTGCGCTCGCTTCGTGTCGGATGTAATAAATTTAATAAATAGCCAGCTATATGACAGCATTATGTAAAATAAGATTTCCTATTAATAATTTTCGTTGCTTACCTTTTCGCGCGATTGTAGAAACTGCTTGGTGCATTCGAAGGCTCGCTCGCCGTTGTTCCAGCAATCGCTCGTTATAGCGAATTTGAAGAGTACTTCTATCGCGAGGTTCTGCGCTCGAACCACTCAAG
>JAQGBB010000686.1:0-17261 GCA_034691745.1 Prismatolaimus dolichurus
GGTGTTGCATATTTATTTTATTCACAACGTTCAAAGTTGTTTTCGTCATCATCATCGTCATCGCTTCACTTTACCAAAAGGCGTTTGTTTTCTCTTGTTTAACGTGAAGCTACTTGTTTTTTCTTCTGCGGACGAGACTTGCCGATTGTTTTAAATTTCGCTATTGGAAATTGCGACTAAAACTTTATTATTCGACGACGACAAAGTAACGAGTGAAAGAAGAGAATACGGTTGAATGCATCGTCCTTCGAGTCGAGGTGCGTAGAAATTGTGGGCCGTCTATGTCGCAAAACTCAGTACGTGTAGGTGGATAGGTTCTCCAGGCAACTCGTCGATGCAGCAGCAGCCGCAACAGCACTATCTCGAACAGGAGAACGATAACTTGACGGGCCAGTTATCGCACAAAGTCTCGTCTCTGAAGCATGTACGTGTGTATACGTAAGTACGTGCAGCGCTTATTCTAGAACGGCGTTGTTCCAAGCGTGAGAGCAGGGTGGGCTCTGTTCCTGGCTTGGCCGGAAAGGCGACAGGAAGAAAAAAACACTGAAAATTTCGAAAGTTTGTTTTTTGGGGAAATTTTTGAGGTTTGAACTTTTTGGTAAAAACTAGGCTTTTTAACTCCCATGACTTTACCGGGACGTCCAAAGAAGCAAGTGCATGCATTCATGGATGGGGAAGGACGACGCGCAGCTGTCTTGGTTGCGAGCTTGCATTTTGCTCTAACTGGATGTATCCAGAGATGCTTTGGCTACGCTTTATTGTGAAGCTTGCTGTCTCTGTTTTGTACGTACTGTATCTCTACGTGCGCACTTATGCTCTGTTGGCTTTAGCTTTCGATTGAAATCGGTAACGAGGTGAAAAGACAGAACAACTTTCTCGATCAAGTGGTATGTACTGTACCTACTTGTACTGTGTAGTATGCATGTTAGGTTTACTCCACAGACGAGCGGAGTGCATTGTTTTGGCGATGCCCTGTGCTGCCGCAGCATTCCTTCTTGGGATGTGAAGGGCCCGATGTTTATATTAGAACGTATTCGAGTGCGCTGCAGCTCAAAGGGAGGGAGGAGGAATTGCCCATAGCGATATTCGGTGGCTACAGCGATTGACTGAGCTATCTTAGCATCCATCTCTCATGACCGGTTCGTCCGACGTGCGATTGCGACGCGCATCGAGTCGTCTTTGGTTGGGCTGGTGGGCTACCTCTAGAGAAGAATTGCAAGTCCTGTTACCATAGTGGGAACTTTTGGCCGTCATGTTACCTAAAATGCTTGTCAACTTTTCGAAAAATTTCACCAAAAATTTCCCCTTTCTCTTGCCAAGTGATGAGTTGGGTCAGGTGGTTTCTCCGCCTGCGACGGCCGAGAAGTCGAAAGTAGTTTGATAACATTTCGCAGAAATCGCGAAGAAAACTTGAGCGACTTTGGCAAGGCCATTTTGCTTGGGCAGGAAGTTTGCCATCGAATAGGTGAGGACCTGCACTCCTCTCGCTCTACTTGTACACCTTATGCTGTGGACTGAACCAACCGTCCAAGACGATAGCAGTGGCGCACGCGTAACCACCCGGGTGGGCTAGTTGAAGACATGCGTCTGAGCTTGATGCTGCGACGCTACGTGCACGCACATGCGTCGTGGTCGTGAAGTGGCGGCAATTGAGGAGCCCTTCTTGGGTCTTTTTCTTGCGAGTTGCGCTACGTTTTATAGGGCACCGAGTTCGACAGTTCGGGCGGCCTGCTCGGTTCGACGATCAAGCGTCTGGGCGCCATCTCGAGCTCGGGTGGGCAGCGTTTCCTCTGCTATCTCGTCGCGTTCGCCTTCTTCGTCTTCCTCGTCATCTACTATCTCATCCGCTAGGCGAAGACAGTCTCCACGCGACAAACTCTTTCTTGTCCGGACGTCTCCGCGTGTCAACATTCGCACCAGTGCAGCGAGTGGACGGCGACGCGCTTTCGATCTGCATCGCTAGCATTACCTGCGTGCTTGCACACGATACGTACTGTACGTAGCTAATACATGGGAAACTGGTTAAGGGCTCAGTCTTCGGCGCCCGCAGCCGTCACCGACAATGGGGCTGCCGCCGAGGAGGCGCCTGCCCCGGCGAGCTCATCGCCTTCGACGCCATCTCCCTCGGAGAGTCGAGCAGACGCCGCCGCCGCTTCCGAACGCGAGGATGAGAAGGCGACGCAACAGCGGATGGAGCAACAGGCTCCGTCTGCCGACTCTCTGGCTGACGACGGTGGCGGCGCCGGTGTGACGACGGAGCAGCTCTACTACTTCGCAGTTCACTTTCCGCCGACGCCGCGCTCGTTAGCCAGCGCCGCTTACGGTGGTCGCATCGAGACCAGTGGTGACGCGGGACGGCCGTCGACACCGCCTGGGTCTGAGATGGCGCCGCCACGGGGTGACGTTTTTCTGACGCCCGCTGAGGCGGCGTCGCACATTCGCAAGTTCGACAAGCAGAAGGGCCGCTTTGCGCGCTTCGAAAGACGCGATGAAGCCGAGCGCTTCGTCGATTGCGGAGGTGTCGACGACGCTTATCGATGTCAGTCCCCCGACACACTGCTCACCAACGCGTTCGCGAGTCTTACGCTCAACGATGACGCCAGCCCTGCTGCGGCGAAGGCGGCTGGCCCTGACGAGGAAAAGGAACTGCCGTACCCGCCGGCGACGCGCGCTGAGACGGTGGAGCTCAAGAAAGCTATCGAGACGGATCGGCTCGACGATGTTCGCGTAAGGCACTAGTAAAGTAGTAATAGCTAGTGCGTGTGTACATTACTGTTTCTCCCCTCTCTGGAGTGTTTTCTGTACGTGTGCGTTCGTTGTCTTAGCGACTCGTCGACGCGAACCCGCGCATTCTGATCAACAGCAAGGGCGCCGACGTCGCGATGCTTCTGCAAGAAGGACCACGCTATCATGCACTACACGTGGCCGCCAAGCGTGTCTCGCATTCGGCCGACGCCGGCGCGGAGTCACCCTCGGTTGCCATCGCGCGCATCGTGCTGGACGCGGTGAGTATGTAAGCCACGCCTGGCAAGCGCGCGAGCCTAGTTCGTTAGTCGTTAGCTGATAGACTGCTTCGCTCGTTCCTGCCTGTCATGTCTGTCCGGAGCCATTCGTTATAGGCGGCACTTGCAGCGCGCCACTTTCTCTTCTCTTGTGTGCCTTAGGTGAGCAGCGAAGCGTACGTCCGCCGCCTGTACCCGGACGACGACGCGTCGCTGAACGCACTGCGACGGAGCGTGCTGCGCGACTCGTACCTGAACGGTGTCGACAAGATGCGCAACTGGACGCCGCTTCACTGGGCGGTGAAGGCCGCGAACGCTGAGATGGTCGCCTTCCTGCTCGCGCAACGCGATTGCAAACGCGACTCGAGCAACAACGCTGACGGGAGTCCTCTCGAGCTAGCGCATGCGCTCTTCGACAGCGAGCAGAAGACGAGCGGCGGACGCATCCTCGAGCTCCTGCAAGCGGTGCATCCCCGCTTCGGCAGCTGGAGTCCCGGTCGCACACCGACGAAGCGTAAACTGCCTGCTGCCACGCGCTAGACAGCCAGTCAGCTGCAAGTCACGTGCGCAAGGACACAGTACCTATGCGCGACGTACAGTGCTTGCCTGCGCAGGCTCGACGTGCCTGTCGTTCGACATATGTAACATGCAGTGCGTGTGTACGATAGATGACATGCCGCGTAGCCGTCCGTTGCTAGAGTAACTGCGACTGACCCGACCGAGTGACACGTCGAGATGTATACGTGTACGTACGTAGTATGTGCTGTGTTGGGACGATTTTCGCCTCGCGTGTACAGTGTGTACGTACTGTATGTACGTGTGCATGCATACTTACTGACGGTGAGTCAGCGTTAGCTCATGTCGAAGAGCACGACGTGCACTCACTCAGTGGTGGCGGGTGGTTGACTGTTATGTCTTCGTGTAAATACATGTGCAAACGTACGAATATATGTGGGTCTGAGGTCTTCACATGCGTGTTTGTTGACAAGGCTGTGCTCTGCCGCCGAGCGAGCGAGCTTTTTAAAGTTTTCTTGTGGAAGGCGCTGCCTTTTCTGCGCTGCTCTTTTCTTAAAGAAATGCGCTGTCTGTGCGGTGCATTCTTCGTTTGCCTTCGTGCGCTGTCTCTCTGTAGCAAGCGAACCGGAGTAGAGCAGCGTTGAAGACGGCCCACCTGCGCTTCCTGTCTTGCGTCCACTAACGGGTGTGCTGCGCGTTCTAGCTGTGCGTCGAGCTGAGCAGCTCAGTGTAACGGAGAACGTGCCGACTGGTCGAGTTCGGATCGAGTGGTGAATGGCCGCTATCGGCTCTGCTGCCGAGTCGTCGGCGACAGCCGAGAGTGCTGATGCGATGAAGGCGGTCAAGCTGCTTATCGAAAAGAAGGACGCGATCGAGCGCGACATACAGGAGTTCGGCAAGGTCTTGTCGCAGGTGCGTCGCGTGCAACGCTGCACACCGCCTGCCTCCGTACTACCGTACCGTACGTTCTTGCGAGAAAGGCGACGTAGTCGATTGACCAAGTGGGGGAGGGGCAGTGAAGTGGAGGTGGCAGTGGCGATAGACGGACAGAGACATGCGCACTAACTTCGCCATCTCGCAGAGGCGCCAGCTAGTAGAGTAGGCAGGTGGGTACCAGTCAGGCACCCCCCTCGCCGCCTCGTTTGCCGCGTCTGTTGTACGTACACTGCGTGCCGCACTCTGCTTGTCTTCAGCTCGCGGCTCCATACTATGGGGCCATACATTTATGACGTCATGGAAAAATTTGAATTTTCCGACCCCCTACGTCACTTATAAGACAAACATAGGCTGTCTTTTACACATAACGGCACTTTTGGCCATACCCTCTCCCCCAAGCCGTGACGTAATGAATGTACCGCCCCCATGCTGTCTCGTTGGTGCTCGAGCGTCGTCTGTCTGCTGCTCTACGCTGCTCTGCTACGCTCTAGAATAACACGAACATGAGCGACGCGCTGGTCGACGCCGACGGCTTTCCGCGCAACGACATCGACGTCGCGGCCGTCCGTCACGCCAGGCACAACATTATCTGTGCGTGCGTAATATGTACCTTGTTTAGAGATGCGTATTGCACGCACTGTGCGTGTACAGGGCATGCATCGGTAGTGTATGATACTGCGCGGGTAACGGTGGTGCGAACTGACGCGGAGGTTTTACGCGTCCAAGCACGCACTTGATCGATGATGGGCGCGCACACGGCGTACGTACTGTATGTGCGTGCTAGTAGGCGGCGACTCGTCTGCTGCGCGCGCTCTCGGAGGAACATTATTGCTCATCTCTGTCGGGCAGCAGTCTCGAAAGGCTGTGAGTTGCGCGCCGTTTAGAGTGAGCGGGTAGAATAGACGAAGTGCTGCTCTAGCACAACTGAGTGCCTGGCGGCGTGCTGGTCGAGAGAGGCGCTGAACTGTAGCGCAGCGTTCGCGCCGGCTGTTCCACACTCTCGTTCTTTCTGAATGCGAGCAGGCAGCGACGCGTCGTTGGCTGACCGTTAGAGGGAGGGACGGACCAGGTGCATGCCGGGCTTGCCGACTGCGACGGTGCGCGTGCTCGCTCTAGCCGTCCATCTCCTTTTTGCTCTTCGCGTCTAGGCTTGCAGAACGATCTGAAGGCGCTCATGCGCGAAATTGAGAGCGGACTCGCGCGCGTTTATGCTAGCGGCAGCGAGTCGACGGCGAACGACCAACAGGCGGATGTCGCCACCGGCCACTCCACAGCAGGAGATAGCGCGCCACAGCCAATGGATGTTGGCGAGACGTCGGTGGATCGGACGAGCGGTGTACCGTTCGTCAGGATTGGCACCGTCGCGCCGGGCTCGCCGGCTTCAGTCGCGGTACGCGTGTGCGCACGTACTGTGTTGGCCTGACCTTGTGTCAAAATCAGTCAACTAGTGTCTCATTGTCCGTTTGTCGCTGGCTTCGTCTCTCTTTTTCTCGCACTTACTATCTTGTCCTACTTAGACGCTGCGCGCTGACGACAAGGTGGTCCAGTTCGGGAGCATCCACGCCGACAACTTCCATGCGTTGCAGCAGATTGCCGACGTCGTCGCCGACAACCGCGACGTACGTGCGCTAGCCAGCTGAACAGCCTGTCCAATGAACATACAAGTAGCGTAGCTGTCGGGCACGCATGCACTGTGCATTGTACATGCGTACTACGTAGATGTGCAAACACTGTACATAGGTAGGTCTTCGGTACGTACGTACATGCCTTCCTTCAGGTTCCTTTTCGGCGCCTATTCCACACGTGGTCACGCTCGCGCTCCTCCCCGGGGGCGGGCACGGCATCTTTTGCTGGCGGATATTTAAGTTGCAGAGTACGCCGCGTTCACTCGATCGGATCGGGAAACGTCGGTCGGGTTGTCTGCGCAGCGCCACGAGAGCGTGGGTTTTCGTGTTCGCGCGACTGAAACCCGAGTTTGGGCCGTGCTTTGGTGACGCACGCTGACGGCACGCTCCCTCCCTCACCCGCCTCGTCTGTGCTGCCCTTTGTCTGTCTGGCGATTGTTCGCTGCGCTAGCTAGCTGGTACGGTAGGCAAAAGTACAGTAGGAAGAGTGTAGTGCAGTAGTGGTCTCTTTTTGAGATACCTAGTGTGCGCCGAGGGGCTTGTCCGTGCTGTGCTAGCCACCCGACTAAATGCCGTCAATATCGTCGTGTCTGTCTGTGTGCACAGAAGCCGATCCGGGTGAGCGTCGTCCGCGAGGACGGCCGTCTGGTGCACCTTTCGCTGACGCCGAAGCAGTGGGCCGGTCGCGGCCTTCTCGGGTAGGTTTTCACTGCACGCACGTGAGTGACCATGTGGTCTACGTAGCTAGTCGAGTAAATACTTTGCGTTCTCTGCTTACGTGTGCACGCACGGGCAGAAACGTGCGCGCCGCTCTAGCGTCCAAGGCAGGCCTCCACAAGGGCTTGCAAGCACTCCTAAATAGGCGTGCGCGATTGCTGCTATCCGACCTACAGCTCGTACGTTGAGCCATACGTACAGTACATTGAAGTTGAAGCCTTGGTTTCCAAGCGTACTGCACATTGCGCGCATGATGCAAGTCACGTGCATACTGGGGTAGGAACATTGTACGTACTCTATACGCAATACGGGCAGTGAGTGAGACAGTACTGCATACTCGCTCTCTCTTTCTTCTAGTTGCAACGTTGTACCACTGTGAGCGACGACGATGGACGCGCGCGCGACAGCTGCCTTCCGCTGCATTGCTGCAAGTGGGCGAGAGCGAGCGGACGACTCGGACCGCCTGTCCATACGGGTGACAGTGCGCACATAGCGCCGTTGGATTAATCAGTAACTCATTCACTCTGCGTCTGTACATGTTTGCGTACAGCAGCTGCAGTGCACATATGCATGCACGCGCGCTGCCTTTGCGATGTGAAGACGTGCGGACGAGAGCTGGCTGGCCGGGCCCGGCGACCCAGTGGGTGGCAGACGAACCATGCTATGCAGAGAGAGGGGGAGACCAGAACTAGCTAGGTCGCCAGCCACGCTCCGTCTGGCAGTCTGTGCAGCTATGCAGTCGTGCATGTTCGGTTATGGAGTGCTTGTTCTACGTACTTTATTCCAAGAAAATTTTTGACGGTTCACCCGTTGCAGTTGCCCGGTACCTACCGTACCTGGTAGCAGGTGCATGCACATGCACATGACGTAGAGACGAGGACGCGAAAAGCGCGCGTGGACGTAGGAGTCCAAGGACTGCAGATCGCCCGCATCAGACTACTGGCCAGCATTCGCGCACTGCACGTACGGAACTATAGGAGGCAGCCAGGCACGCTGCCTGCACAGCGAGAGCAGTGTCGTCAGGCAACGAACGACGCATCGACTCAATTCTTTATTGTGCACCAGTATGATAGTGTGCGCGCGTGCACAGAAAAACACCCAGTGTACTTCTCTATGTACATACATAAACGCAACGCATAGTAGTGGGCTGAAGGCTCGTGCGTCCACACTGTACACAGACCACGCGGCGGCGACTAGCGGAGTTCAGCTATCCGTTGGTCCGTTCACTGAATGAGCCGGTCGTTGGTTCGCCGGCGTCGTTGAAGCAGTAGCCAGCTCGGATAGCGCCTCCCCTAGCTCGTCCATGTGCAGCTCGCCGCCGGCGTGGGAAGGTCGCGCCCGTGCTGCCGCTGCGCCGGCGAATGTGGCACGCTGAGCGGCGCCGAAGCACACAGAACGCGGCGGCGCCGGTGGAGGCCGAACAGCAGCACGCCTACAGCCCAAACAAGAGCAGCAAGAGCGCTTAGGCGGAGCTACTACAACTTACTGCGCACGAGCATAATTGTACGTACGTCCGCAGCTGGTTCAGCGAGCAGAGCCCATCACCGCTCGCTCGCATAGCACACTAGTACTTACGAGGTGGCCGTACTGCCCCGTTCCGAATCATGCGGCGCTTTGCGGAGCGCGCTTGCGTCGTCGTCAGCAAGATGGTAGAAGGCGAACTCCCTCGGGAACGAGTGCACCGCCATCAGGTGTTCCTTTCGGCGCGCGCTCGACTCGAATGGCTCCGCATCGCAGTGCTCCAGCAAACAGCGCCACTAGCGAGTCAGATAGTTACGTGTGTACAGTACGTAATAATATGCACTGCGGACAGACCTGGCGGTTACTGCTCGCGGCCATCGGATTGTGCGCCTCGTCCAGGTGCCGGCCGAGGAGGCTCTCCGTTGGGAAGCACCGGCGGCAGACCGAGCACGCGTGTCGCACGCTGCCACCGCCACTGATCGCCGGCTCGGCGGCGTCTTCGTCGTGCGCAGCGTCGGCGACACTGCAAGTAGCAGCAAAGGCGTCTAAGATACGACGCCGGAGCTCGCTCGCTCGGAACCAAGCGGTCGGTCGAAGATGACAGACACTGGCAGGCAGGCGAGCATACCTCTTCACTACGACCTGCTGAGCATGTCGCAGGCGATAGCTACGCGCTGCCACTTGGCAGGGAGCGCAGGGTGCGAACACTGCATACAGTACGTGCGGTGTGGATAGGGCAGTTACCTGGCTGCACCGGCGGAGACGGTCCACTTCTCGGTGTTCTTGCGCACGAGCATGTCGCCGTCGCGGAAGAACTCGGCGGATAGCAGCAACGGAGGGGCCTTCGACATGCTCGCAGCTACTAAACGGAGAAAGAGAGGAGCACAAGCGAGCGCGCAACAGGTCGTACACTGCATTTAGCTACAACCAAGCAGCCGAGCGACTAAGTCGAGCAGTAGACAGCACCTACCGCGTCACTCACGGGTGGGCGCTCAACGGATCTGCCACTGTACTCACTGGAATGGCGTCCGCGCAACCGACGTCGCCGCCGGACAGCCGTGCACGCTGTACCACGTAATAGCGCATTAGACGATCAACGACCCGCTCAGCAGCCGGTCCCTACCTCCCTCCCTGCGTTTTTCTAAACGGCTACACGCCGACTTATTCCCTATACGCTCGCAGGAGCTGGCTGCAGTAAGCTGGGCGGGCGGCCGTTCGGCAGCCCGAACAGACGAATGAATGACACTGTAAACAAAGGCACACATAAGCTGTTTAATCGATTGATACCGGTAAACAAAACTCGTTGACAAAATAGATTAAAGTACAATCGGAATCGCTCGCTGGATGCAGCCGGCACAGTTCGCCGACAGAAGAGGCAGAGAGAGAAAATAGTATACAGAATACGTGTGAAGAGTAAGCAGAGAAGAGTAGACATGCGAAGACTACGGTGCGCATCTGTGCGAACAGTACGCACCGAGAGAGAGCACCAAACAAGCAATCTTCCATATCGATAGACACGCACTGTGCGTAGGTGGTACGTAGTATCGTACGGATATGAGAAACGGAAAGAACGCACCAACAGAGCGATGAAAGAATGAGTGAATAAGTGAAAGGCGACGAGAGCAGCACGATTAGAAAGCGCACAACAAGAGGTGAAAAGGAAAAATGGAAGCAACAACGAAAGAAAGGAATGCAGCACCGTCAGCAAGTGCGTGCGTACGTACAGTAGCTGGCGCAGCCCGCCCAGTTTCTTCTGGAATGCTTCCCCGACTTTTTGGACGGAGCTGTAAGCCACGAAATCCGTCGAAAAATGCATCGCCGAGACTGGAGGAAAAATACTTTCTCAAACGAAAAACTCCTACAAGAAACACCGACTGGCCACCTGCATCCGCTACATATGTGTACGTGCGCACGTACTGTACGTAAAGCACTGATTAACGCAGGAGTAAAGAACGAGGCAGGCAGTCCCGCTTTCGTTGGTCCAGCTCGACACAAGCCTGCGCGGCATTGACAGAGAGCACGGACGAGGCGGACGGACAATAAATAGAGCGCGACAGAGAAAGAAGTCACTATGGATAGCTATTGGAGAAGGTCTGCTCCAGCGACTGTCCCGTTTGATGCCGGTCGGTCTGAAGACGAACAGAGCACCGGCGACAGCGGCCAAGTCCGCTAGCAGAGACATAAGGCGGGCGAGTGAGGCACAAAGTGGCGCGTCAGATCCGAGTGCAGTACACCACGCTCGTCGGTCGGAGAGGAAAGAAAAACGCTTTGAGCTCGGATAATCGGACCGACTTGTGCAAGTCAAGCTGGCAGCGAGCGTCCAATGACGTCGACCGACACCAATCACAGCGTCGACTCGTCCGCCGCTCCTCCTCCTCGAGCCACATCTGAAACGACGAGCAAGGCGTACATAGTCCGTACGTACGTATGTCTGTCCCTGCCTGCGAAAGCGCCCTGCTCACCTGACCAAGTGTTTGTCGCGCAACCATGCTGCGGCTGCTTTCTCGGCAGTACGGCCGGCTTGGCAATCGACGCTGCCACCGCGCCGCCTCCAGAGACCGTCTCGAACTGCGATTTGAGACCCGCAACGAGAACCGATCGTGGTCGTTCAGGCGCTCCCGGGCCAGACGACGACGAGCCGCCATCCGCGGCGACCGACGCCGTCGTCGATGTGGAGAGCCTCATGCGCGCCGTCGGCGCACCCGCCGCACACACTTCGCTGCCATTATTCTCCGACGGGGGCGAGTCGTCCTCGTCGCCGCCGTCGTCGCAACGCTCGGCCACGTCTACAGGCACCAAGTACAAAAAACATCAGACGAACGAACGACATCAGGGGCTTGCTCACGTAACGTTTTGCAACCGAGGAGACGCGCAAAGCTTTAAAGGATGAAGGCGGAAACGCACTCTCATACGTTGCACATACGTATATACTGTGCGCACTGTACACTACTACATGCTGAATTTTTTGCGGGAGCCCCCAAAATGCAAGATCAATCGATCTCAAGTTCGTTCGATTAACGGTGAATTGTTGGCGTCGAGACCGAAAGGAACATTCACACAGCCCTGTCGCACACAACGATGGGCGACGTGGGCAGACCAAAGTGGGCGACGTCATTGGTTCACCCGAACTTTACATTCGACAATCCCGCTCACCTTGCGAAGATGCCGGCGTAATCTTTCGTGAGAACCTCATATGCACAGCTGCGGAGGTAACTGGCGGCTTCAGTGGGATCGCTGTAGCAAGAAAACAAAGACAAAGATAAACAAACTGTCGCACAAAACAACGCCAGAGCACCCAGCAGAACTGCGTTAGAATAGCGTAGCGCCAGGAGAACGCAGTACATAAATACTGCATGTGCACGCGTATGGTGTACGTACTGTACACATGCGCAGAGTGACTAACGCAGTCTTTCTGACGACCTCCCAAATCGATACCAGAAGCAGTT
Organism: Prismatolaimus dolichurus; assembly: GCA_034691745.1. Taxonomy (NCBI): domain Eukaryota; kingdom Metazoa; phylum Nematoda; class Enoplea; order Triplonchida; family Prismatolaimidae; genus Prismatolaimus; species Prismatolaimus dolichurus. Next base: position 11,704 of record JAQGBB010000686.1, read on the forward strand.
GCCCACTTAGCATCGCCCTTGCATACTTACTTCACGTACTGCACGCAAGTATAATAGTACGTAGTACATTATTTGATCCCAGACTCCCGAGAAGACGTAGGGTCTCTCCCGGCCAGGGCACTGTCTGCACATAATAGATACAACACATTGCTACCTGGCTTAGTCGACGTGGCAGGCGGTTCGGAACCGAGTCTGTTCGCATCTGAAGTGGGGACCGGCTTCGTCGCCAAGCGATGCTGCGGCTGCAAGAAAGACATGCGAGGCGACGTGGCAGCAGCACCGCCGCCGTTATGCTGTCGTAATTCGTGCGTTGCGGGAGAAGCAGGATGAGCACGCTCGTTGCGGCCGCGCAGTTCCTCGGCGCTAGCAGCGCCTGCACGATCGGCGTCGTTATTATTGTTGTTCACCTTCAGTTCAGCGCCGCTACCAAGACCAGCAGCGACGGCCGGAGTTTCGGCGCAAGTTGGGGCAGCCTCAGTTGGGTTGCTGTTCAAGTCATCCCCCACGGCTAAGCGCCGAACCGGTGACGTCAAAGGTAGGCCGCCAACACCATCAGCAGTCGTCACGGCAGTAGTAACCTAGAAAGTTTTTTAATTGAAATTTTCGCTCACGTTTCCACCTGAACTCTGGGTGCTGAGCCGAACGAGTCGAAAAACCGACCAACCTCTAACCGATGGAAAGGACGTGGCCACTGCGCCACAGGGAGAGCGTAACAGCACGCACAATACGTAGTACATACAAAAATGTATTGTATCTATGTCTTGCACGTACACGTAAAGCAGGGAACGCGGCCACTGGCGGAGGCCTGAGCGCAGGCCTCGACGCGAACACAGTGCTTGACTCGCTCGCCGGCGGCGACTCCTCTTCCAGCTCGTCCGCGCGTCGTCGCTGTCCCCCTTCTCGCAGTCGCTCGATCGGGAGCGGTGCTGCTTCCAAAGTGGCTCCACCTGCGCGCTTCTCCGCTTCAGTGACCAATGGCGGTGAGCGGCCACGAGCTTCTCCTTCGCGCGCTCCAGTGGGGCCGTTCGCAGGCAATTCTCCTTCCGCCGCGGTCGCGATGACCCCTTGCACGCCTCGCACGTTCTTCGTACGTCGTGGCCTACGGCATCGAATACGATAGATAATCACTGGGAACGACGCACAGTACACGTGCATATGGATAACAAGTCGGACGTGCCGATCCGTAGGTCCACTTAAACGTAGAAAGCATTTTTTTAGCAAAAAAATATTCAACTCTGTAAATGTCCGCTGAGCCGCTTGCACATTTTTCACAGCCTTCAACACTGCCAAAGCTTTCATGCTAGGACAACATGAAATTTTGGCCGAAACGGACAAACCCGAGACAATTTTTCTAAAGAAGCGCACTGAAATGACAACTCAACATCTGAAACCCGATTCAAACCGACCACATCTCATGATCCAAATATTGAACCCCCAACAACAAAAATGACAACACATCATACTGAGCGTTCAAGGTACCTAATTAAAAAACCCCAGCTCGATTGGTTGCTCATAGCTCGAGACTGACGTGTGAGCGTAAATTTTACCGCGGATTTAACACGGGGAAAGTTCGATACGGTCCCCTACCCCCAGTGTCCATATTCTAATCAGTTCTTCGGGTGGTCCCAAAGTATCTAAGCAAAAAACCGCATCTCGATCCGATGCTTCTGACTCAAGATAATTTGTCCACAGATATAGGCGGACGGACACAAAAAGATAATCGAAATAGACTCCACTCACGTGTGAGTGGGCCTAAAAATTCTATGGAACGTATGCGCATCGACAATCATTTGTCGGGCTCGCAAATGCGCCGAAAGAATGAGTTCACCTACCGTGTTTTCTGCAGATGAACGAGTGGCGGCGCTTCGGCTCCTCCCTCAGCATTCGCGTTCTCGCTCTCGCCGCAGACGTCGCCTTCGTCACCTAAAGCAAGAACACGCTCGAGAACTCATCTATCATGTGAAACGTACTGCAAACGGAAGCGTGCACCCTCTCTACGCCGCACAAATAATGCTCGTCCTACCCCAATATGACACTGGGGTAATTTGTCATTTTGGTACTATGTGTTTGAGATGTCGGCGCCACATCTGGCCGGTGCGCGCCGACGCCTTCGCGTCCGTCCACCGTCCTGAGACAGCTGAGTCGACTTCGAGTCGGCCAAGCAGCCGAGGTCTTCGCGCGCGCTTGTTTTGGTGACTAAGCGCCGTCCCGCTCCTCTGCTTCCGTGCAGCATGTAGCACTGCAGCGTTCTTGGGTCCGACCAACTCCCGCGGTCAAGGAGACGCCAGTGAGCCAGGACACCTTGAAGGCAGCGGATCATCGAAGCTGTCTGCCTGCCGGCACCAGTTCAAGCCTCGCGAGTCAAGCCGAGAGCGAGGACAGCGCAAGGCAAGCGAGGCAGTTTACAATACACTACATAGCGTCAGAAGCTGCCCAGAGAACCGAAGGTGCAGTGCAGTACTCACGGTACGTGCACGTACTGAACGGACGAACGGCGCAATGCACGGGGCAAAAAAGCACAGCAGTCACGTAGTTGCTCTCACTCAACTTCACACTAGGTACGTAATGTAGAGCATACATATACAGCGAGCAGATGCGCGCACCTGCTCTGTCGCGCTTCGACGCGTGAAAAGGCGACACCGTTTCGGCGAACGCGCCAGGTGCCGATGTCGTCTCCGCAGTCTCGGCGGCCAACATCGAGTCGAACGAGCCGTTAAGACTGAGCGAGATGCTCTCCGGCGTCTGCGCGGGCGCATCTAAATTAAGCGAGCAGTTCTCTCTAAGACGATCCCGAACGAACGAGGCCCGTCATCGCTGATCGCAGACAAACAGGGCGATCTCGCATCAATTTCGAAAACCGTCTTTTTTCTCGGTGACGCCGCGCTCAAGGCAGTGAGCGGACGCCGCTCTCGCTCATCAACACGTAGCATGAGCTACATCAACCCTGGCTTCGCTAACTTCGCCAATTCGCCCCTCTAGTACGCACAGTACAGTACATTCACAAACTGTATGCACCAGCTGTGTATGTGCACAGCAGTACGTACAGTAAGTACGTACTTATTTATACCGTGTGCGTGCGTCATCTGTTCGTTCTCCACTTACCAGCGACGGCGACGTGCGATGACTTCGGCCGATGTTGCGGCATGTGCATGAACTTCATCCTCCGCTTGTGCTAAACAATGCGAGCAGGCGAGTATTAAAAGACCGGCGAGTAAACGACAGCACCGGGGTCAAAAAATCGTTAGGACATAAAGCGCAAGTATGCCGACACTGGGCCAACGTCGCATCGCAGCAAGACGGCGCAAATCTCGCGACAAAAACCCGCAAAAAGCCCCGCAAGGACCCGCCGACGAGCGAACGGACGGTTAACCACCACTATACGCTGCCACTCTCCTCGGCATGCCACGCGCGCGATGCAGACAGACGCGCAAGTGTTGCGCTGCCGGCTGCCCTGTCCTGCCCCACGTAACAAGCCAGTCCTCAAACGAGACGACTCACCGTCGGTGTTGTAATCGAGCCAGACGGCGAACCTCCCCCACTGGCGCCGCTCAGCGAGCCGCTCCGTCTCTCGTCGTTCTAAACGAACGCAAACCAGATCTTGTTTTACGCACACGCATATACGTACGTAAGCAAAGTAACATATTGGCCAAGTAAACGGGTGCAATCGCAAGAGTACAAAGCCGCCTGATCATTACAGTACCTACCAGCTTTCGAATGAGGGCGCCCATGCGATAGATAAGCTCCTGAAAAGAAAGAAAGCAAGGCGTTGCAGCAACGCTACTCGCTCGCATGCCCGTTGTACGTATCGTAGTCTAGGTGAGTCTTTCGAGCTTTTTCTACTCGCTCCTTCCTTCGACAAAGCATTCGAGAATATTATCCCAACTACAAGCAAGCCGGTAGTCGCACGTCATACTAAAGCGCTCGCTAACTTAACGTTTTCGACTTTTCAACGCCGCCGCGTTTCGCTGCTCGTCACAGCGCTGCGGAGTGGCGCCATTGACGACAAAAGGGAAGCTCTTGGCTTGCAGATTAAATGGACGAGGGGCATGGGCAGCCTAGACGACGGAGAATGCCCCGCAGCTGGAGGTACGTACGTACTACGTACAGCGTGCTAAAACTCGCTTTGAAGGTTTGAACGCCGCCCTCTACTCTGCTGTGCTAACCAATTGTCTACGTACGCATACAAAGTTATGCACTGCATAGGCGCGAGCAGCAAAAGAGCGACACCACGCATACATCCATACACCAATACGTAGAGTAGACAGAGCTATTCTGTCTTGTCATCGTGCCTTGCAAAGTACCGACCTGCATAATGCGTTCGGTAATCACAGTTGCAACGTTGAAATTCACGCTGCTAAACAAACCAAACGGAGAGTAACTATTCGTACGTCATGTGCTTCGCGAAGATGCAAACGTCCGTACGGCATTTGCGGTTCGTTTGAATTGCGAACGCACAAACACACGTGTGCACGTACGTATAATGTAAGTTACATACATACGTACTGAGTGCTAATGATGCAGCCATTCTATACGCATACTATACTACGTACTGACGTACTTGTAGCCCTTCTTGAGCTCCGCGCTGAAGTCTTTGACAGCTGGCTGAACGTCGACGATCGACTTCTGCCGGCACGCCTCCAAAATGGCACTCTGAACGTCCTCCTGGGCACAAAGGAGAGGACAAACTCAGGCGGGGTGCACGCACACTCAGTCTTGACCGACTCAATCGATAGCGCGGCAGACCGTGCGGCGAGTGACCCATGAAAAGCAGACGAGCGGCGGGCGGGGAGGGGGAAGCGAATCAGGCATTCTTTCGAGTGATGCAATAGGCAGAACTGTAAATGTTTTCAGAAAGTCTGCCCGCACCGCAGCATCGACGCGAGCAAAAACGGAACAAGCTTTCCTTTCTGTATCATGTCCTTCGCTTAGACAACGTGGCGCATGCATGCACGTTTGCTGTCGGCAAAGGCGTAGCACAAATTCAACGGGAAACTGAGATATCCCATGCGCCCTTCGGTTCGTTCTTGGCCGAGCTAGGCGAAGAACCGATCCCCCTGGGCGGCCAGAAAGCGAAGAGATTTTCAGTATAAAACTTTTCCCGCATTTTCGAGACGGGGACATGTTCCAGATTGTAGTCGTTCTCGACGCGGGACTGCGAATCTGCCCTCAGCGTCCAACCATCGGCGTGGTGCTCCCATGTTCACGCGCAGAGTTATCGATCGCTGACATTTTTGGGCACCCTCTGGAAAAACCCTATAGCCGGGCCCTTGCCGCCATACTACGAACAACACGAGTCGAACGTACGTACCTCTTCCATAATGCTAAGAGAGTTGGCACCGGTCAACATCTGCTTCATGGCGGACATGTTTCTCTGCAAATGCATCGCCATCTTAGCCCACTGAACCAACCCGAGCGACACGCACGATGCTGCATTCCGCGTTCAGTAGTACGCAATAGCAATGCATCACCGTATGCGTACACACCAGACGACCGATTGGGCCTACCTCGATCGTCTCGTCGATCTTGGTCTTCACCGGCAGCAGGTTCTCTTGCAGCGC
>JAQGBB010000687.1:0-17260 GCA_034691745.1 Prismatolaimus dolichurus
TCGGTTATTTGGCTAGAGTGCGACTGTAGCGACGAGTACTCTGAACAATTGTCAAAAACAGCATCGAACTGCATCGATAAAGGAGTTAATGGCACTACTGTAGTTGCCTTCGTTGCAGTCACTTGTTATAAGGAATACACAATTGTTAATGCTTGCAAGTATCATTCAGCTGAATAGTTTCAATGTAAAGCTAAATTAGCACTTATCGTTGCAGCTGGATTTTGCAAACGGAGCTCCAAAATTAAAAAACTGCAGGTTTTGGCCGCTGCCACACTGAATTTAGTTCGCTGCCAAAACGGCCCGTGATAAAAATTCAGCTAAAATTCGTCAAACGCGAGAACGTATTTGACGCGCAAGTTTGGAGCTACGAAACGAAACAAATGAGCGAAGTGTATGTGATGGCAGCAGCGATGGCTTCGCACGAATGCACGTTCGTTGTCAGAGCTCGAATGCGCGCTCGTGGGCCGTTTTCTTCTACGTCGGTTAGAACAGCCACGACGAAGAATGCCAATTCAGTTCTTCAGCTGCAACTTCAACTCTGTTTTTCGATAGCGTAACATTTCAACGCGAAGCTCTTCTCTTATCATCTTCTGCATCTCCGCTACATCCAGTGCACACAACGCGTCTGCATCCTACATTTCGGTCGAAAGCAACGGATTGCATGTCTTGAGAATAGATCCCAGTATTAGCTTGCATAATGTTCTATGAACCTCACGGTACAATTGTGACATGCTCTCGACAACGCCAGTGATGATGCTGATATCGACCAAACCAGGGTTGTTGACTGCTGATGTGACTGCTTCCTCAAATGCGCAGCTTGTTATTGGCAAGTTCGTCTCAACCATGTGAAGTGCTACATAGAGACGAGATAAAGCGCAAGGATTGCGTTTGCTATCAAAACTATCAAAGCGTTGACCTTCTAATACCTTCAACGTTCTTTCCAGCTGCACACTGTTGGCCCGTCTTTGCGCTACAAGTAGAAAGATGTGCACATACCATCTGGGTATTTGATATATGCATTTCTCTCTCTCTTTTTACGTACTTGGTTTTCCTCGTCGAGGTTAGCCAGTAGAACAGCTCGGTAGCAGCAAGCACGGGAAGATGAAGAATGGCCATTATACTGCCGCCAAACCAAAGTCCTAAAACAATGCCAAAGATATCTTAGTCTTCTCCACTGGCCGTCCACATATGACGTCACGAAAAGCGTCGACTTTATACCAACGTCTCAGTCATGACGTCATACGTCTGGGGTCTAGAGCACTGTCAAGCCACCCTCCGATCCTACCTACGATGCCGCCGAACGTCGACAAGAGCGATGACACGTCGACGACAAGCTCGTCCTCAAGCTGCAGATACCCGAAACGCGCTTGGTACACGTACGCCCTCGTCAACATCGTCGGGTTTGACTCGTTCGATCGTTTCACCACCATCTCGTACGACTCGAACGCGTACGTCGTCGTCGCGCACGTCCGCCGCGCGCACGCGACCTTCAAGCACGCGTCCCACTTGGTGTCAATCGTGTGCACGCCTTTTTCTACTTCTGCAATGAATCGTTCGACCTCGTCGACCGGATACACGCGTGAGCAAAAGTTAGCCGCTTGAGGCGCTATTGCGCGCGCAGCTAGCGGCCAACATCGGTCGCGCTCGACGCGCCGTTCGGCGAGACATCGGAGGGCACACTCGTGTTCACTTTCTCGTCTACACCTCGCGGTCGATCGATTGATCGCCCGGAACTCGGCGAGCACCTGGACGCCAACGAAGCTCCGCGTGCCTGCGCGCACGCGGAATCGACTGCTCGCCTTGCGGAGGTCGAACATCGACGCGGGGGTCTCGAGATCGACGAACGCCGCCGGGTAGCCGTAGAGCCCTTTATTGCTCCGGCCGTAGTTGAGCCGCACGTTCGACATGTCCATCACGCGTGCGGTGAAGATGAACGCATCTTCGGCGCGTCCGAAGGCGCGCGGAAGGCGCTCGTTCCAGCTGTAGCAGATGGCATCCTCGTTCTCGACCATCGTCGGACCAAGCCACGAGATGGTCGCGAGCGTGCAGAAGTTGACGCACGAGAGCAAGCCGGACGCTCCTTCAAAGTAGCGATTGTTTTGGGGGTGAAATGGGTCATTTTATTGGCTACTGAAAGGAAAAGTTTTTTGTGGTCACCGGGAAAGGAAAAGTCGAATTTTTCAAGATGAGGGAAACGGAAAGATTGGCCCGAAAAAAAACAGCTACCTTCGAGTCTGAGCGGCGTTCGCCATGGGCACGCTTCACTGCGCTGTTCGCGATCGACATTGGTGTCCCAGGCGGCGAACGCTGCTTGGCGACACATGAACCGCGCCGTCTGATCGACAAGTTCAAGTGGTGTGTAGTTTTGCGCGCTCGTGAACTGGGTCGCGAGCGCGATTGCGCGTTGAGTTACGTTTCGCATCGTTGCGTACTTGATCGCGCCGAGGTCGTACTCGACGACCTGTGCCAGCGCGACGTAGATGACCTTCATGACGAAGTCCCAGGTGTCGTTGTGAACGTCGAGCATTGACAAATCGGGCTTGCCGTTCGACAATGCCGCGAGCGAGTCGTTGAACGCGCGCTCGTCGTAGACGTAGCCGATCTCCGACGCGAGATAGTTGCGTCGGACCTGAAAGCAGAAACCGAGATCGCGCATCACCAACGAGTTGTTGATGGTCATATTCGCGAGCACGACGGTGTCCTGGCGCGTGTACGCGTCAACGAGAATTTTCGTTTCGCGAACGCAAAAGCCACACGCGACGACGAGGACGAGCGCCCACGCGACGCCTTCAGCGGTGCTGCGCCGGTTTGCGATGAAGCTGCAGCCGTGCACGGGCGACGCTTCGCAGTGTCTCTGCGCAAACTCGCCGACTGATTTCGAACGCTTGCTCATGTTGCTCACAACTTTCGGCCGCCGGTCAACTTTACAGATTATCGATCCTGAAACGGGAACTGAGGCTCAGCATCGCTAGAATGAGGTCTGACGTGATGTGTGAGTTTGAAAAAACTTCAAATCAAGCCACTACTGGGGAGTCTGTATATGTACGAAAAAGAGCATCCAGCCACATAGTTGGTCATTTCCGAGCTTACTTCTCACGTTCGAACGCTTAGTTTGGCGCTTTGTAGAAACGCTGTTTTGTCTCAGTGTTTGCAACGTGTCAGCGACTCGAGCTTGGGTGTATGCGGCTGTTTCCTTTCGGCCGCTAATATCTTGCATGAAACTACAACAAGCTAACATCATCGATATTGCGTCCTGCAAAGTTTCGAGCACAAAGCTCGCCCGCGACAGATATGCCCGTCACTCCTTTATTCAGTACTCTGAAAAGAGCACACCCTTGAGCGCCTACGCTCGTCAAACCACTTCGCGATCGTTAACCGTGGTGTGACGCTCTGTCCGCTACCACACTACCCGTATCAGCAACGCGTGTCAGAAACCGTCTCGCTTCGCGCTTCATTGTCCGCCTTCTTGCGCGTCTCACAACGTCAACACTTTTCTCGCATAGACTTGTGCTTTTAATCTGCTAATTCTCTTAAAATTCTGAAGCCTCTAAGCTAAAGACGCTACCTCGTCGAAGTGTTGACGCCTCCGTGGGCTGAAGCCTTGACGAAATGCACGCGACGGACGAGGAAATACCATCATCATCGCCTGTTAACAACGTCGTTGCTTCCTCGCCGCCGTCGACGTCCTGGCGCGCCGTCTGGCAGCGTTTTTGCGAACTCTCACCCGGCCACGGTTTCAGCTACATCGCGCGACGAAAGTCCGCCGTCGAAGGCGTCGCGTGGGCGTTCATCTGGCTCGTCTGCGCCTCATTCTGCTTGCGCGACGTAGCGGTTCTCGTCCAGCGCTACAGGTCGCAACGGATCGCCGTTTCGATTAGCATGAGTCGCGAGCGGGCCTTCGAGCACGCGAACGAAGGCATCTGCTTCCAGATCGATCGCAAGTTCATCGCTGCAGACATCGAGTACGCCTACAACGAGACGACGCTGAACGCGTCGTTGGTGCGGCTCGCCGTGGAGCCTTCCTCCACAACCGCACTCTTCGTGAACAAGAACGAAACGTCAGAAAAATCTATAACGGGCTTGGAGAAGGAAGACATCGTGATGAAGGCGCTTTATCTCTATCTTGCACAAATCGTCGAGTACGACATCGGCGCGTTCAAGCCCGTTCGCATTGAGAATTTGAACAGAAATGCGACTACGCCGCTCGTTTCGGCGTCGGCGACAAATCGCGCGATTGCGCTGGTGCGAGCCTTTTTCGAGGCCCGAAACGTCACCCTTCCGGCGCTCGTCGACCTTGCGGCGCGATCGATGTGCCGACAAGCGGCCACGTACGCCGAGAACAGCGACGACGTGACGTGCCCGTACGCGACGCCGGTGAGGGTACACCAGAATTTGAGCACAGCGTTCACAGAACCCTTGTGCGTCGATTTTTGCCGGCTGTCAAGCGTCGCGTGGTTGGGCCCCGTTGCGCTGGAGAATAGGGACGCCATCTGCTTTAGCGCGAACGCGGCGCTCAAGCCAATGCTCGAAGCGCAGGGCGGAACGCCGCAGCTCTCGGCCGCCGTCTGGGTCCTATCGACGGCGGTGTGGCCAACGAAGGCCCGAAATTCAACGCGAACGATCCGCGGCTTTGAGCGCGTCTACAGTCGAGCGACGGCCGTTCTCGATATGCGAGCGCCCGCGTCGCTGTTGGACGCACGAAAGAGGGACGGCCGCTATCGCCTTCGTCATGATGCCGAAACGCATCTGGTCGTCGAGATTGGCTCACAGTTCCGACGACTCAACACGTCCAGGTAAAATTTGGGTTGGGGCTAAATCACCCACGAAGCCAAAAATTTTGACAGGGGTGGGCGATTTTCCGATCCAACAGGGGACACTTACGTTTTTTTCAGGCGCGTCCGCTCGACATGGGGAGCCCACTCCCCAGGTGTCCATTCAATGGTCGGTGGGAAACAACCGATTGATTTTCTTGATTTTTTTGCTGGAGTAAAACATTTTGCTCATGTAATTAGGAAAAGGCATTTTTGAAGACTTGCTCCATCCGAGGGCCCCAAATTTGGTGAATTACATTGCCTTAACTTCAGGTCACCTTGCTATAACAAAACCGAGCACGCGTGCGCAATGGCGTGCCTCGCTAGCGAACGCCTTGCTCGCGATGGTTGTTGGCCACTCGCCGCGTTTGCCGAAGCGCCGAGAGAGGCGAAAATTTGTTCGCGCATCTATTCGGCCGGAGAGATAGATGGGATTGAGCGGCGTATAAGGGACGGAAAGCACGTCACGAAGTGGGACGTTTGCTTGACGACGACGTGCGAGTTTCTGCCGTGCGAGATCACCTCGTACGAGCTCAAGTTGCTGGAGATTGAGGAATTGTCGCAGGCGAGCAAGAGTAGTCGGCAGACGACTGTGGCTCACGTCCACCAGACGTCGTTTGCGCATCCAGTGATCCAGGAACAACCGGAGATGGAGTTTCGAGCGCTTCTGACGAACTTTGGTGGCATTATGGGTGAGACAGTATTTGCAACATATATTGAAACACAAGTTGAACATACCAATCCGCGACGCCCTGAACAGATAAACTTTTCTTTGACAACATATGTTGCAAAAAACTATATTGGCACAAAAAAGTATTTTTAGGTTTGGCAAAATATTCACAAGGCCTGTTTCATTAGTTCTAAAACCGGTTTCCCGACACCGATTCCTTAATGCGATTTTCTGCCGACAAGTTCCGGGCTTAAAAAGAAATATTTTTTGCTTTTTTCCATAAATAACCGCTCATTTGCTCGTAAGCCGCGACGTCTCGACTGTGTCATTCGGTTCTGTATTATTAGGTCTGTGGTTTGGCGGCAGCATACTCTTTCTCCTTCACGTTCCGGCGTTTGCGGTCGTCGAATTTGCAAACGTCTGGCTTTCGACGTCAAGGTAGGACGTCGTCGGCAGCATACTTGGGCCATACATAAATGACGTCACTTTTTGAACGTGGGAAGGAACGGGCGGACAAAAATTAGCGTTTTAGTTAGTGATGTTATGTGTTACATAGCACATCGGCTTTTTGTGTGCAATGAGCAGCAACGTGTTTTAAAAATCCTCTTTGCGCCTGCGGCTGTGTCTCGAGAAAAGCTTCCGGCACCGCGCTTGATCTACCACCTGCCTAACTTTTAGAAGAAATCGTATATGCCCGTCGCCTCCAACTGTCATATTTGTTCTTCCTTACTTGAACGACACTAATGAGGTGACAACGAGCACACCTGAAGATACTGCCACAACTGCAGCCCACCGGAGTCCCATGCCGCCTCAAGCATCTGGCGACTTCGCAGTTCCAGAATGCGCGTCGAAGAATCGTGCGCAAGTTTCGTCGTGTCTACTAAAGACACTCGACGACGGTCGCAGGAACATAGTGACAAAGGGTGAACCTGTGGTACGCAATCTGCTTTGAACTTACATATATGTGTAAACTTATATATTTATTTTTTAATTTATTCATATTACATCAATTTATTTTTTACATTTATACAATATATTTACGCTCATGTTTATAAATGCTTCCACAACGCTGAAATCTTCGTGCAGACTAGTGTGCACAATGACAAAAACTCGGTCATATCCTCGTCTGAGGCTAGACTACGAATTCGAAGCATCGTGCAGGAAGCATTTCGGTTGGTGGTGGAGAAACAGCGCAACCAGAATGACTCCTCGCACGCGCCGTCGCGAATAACTGGGCCGCTCAACAGCGCCGCCATCGTGAACAGTGACATCCGGACGCAAGCTGAAAACGCACACGAAAAGCACGCACCAAGACTGTCGTAATTCGAACGGAAGCGGGTTTACAAAGGATATCGTTCGATCAGATTTTTGTGAAATTAGCTCATCGCATAATCGAATTTTTTAATGCAAAACAATTTTTAATTTTTAAACGTATGTTTCTGTAGTATCCGAGACTTTGGAAGATTTTTGCAATCTAGAGTCAAATCAAAATTCACGGATAGAGAAAACGACGGCAACCAAGATGCGTCAAAACAATAAAGCAGCCTCAAAATAAAAAATGTAAAAATAATAAAATAAAATTATCAACCTTAAAATAATAAAAATGCCAAAATGCCAATAATAAAATTGTCAGCCTAAAATAATTAAAAAGTAGAATAAAACTGTAAGCTTAAAAAATAATAAAAAAATTGTCAGCCTATGAATAAAACTATTAAAATTGTAAAAATAATAAAAATAGAACAAAAAATATCAGCCTGGAAAAACCTAGGAAAAGCTGGAAACAAAAAATGGCAGCTAGCCTTTCTGTTTTCCTATTGTTGACCATTTCTGCTCGAATTCGACCTTCCGACGCAAGGAAAGCGATAATCTGCTCCCACGCGTCGGCATTATCAAGAAAACGTTCAAGGAGCTTCGCGGCGGTATGCTCCTCACTCTCAATTTTACTTGTTTTTCGTACTTTACGCAGGTTCATAAAAACGAATTATAGGTAATTCCAGCTTTCGGATTGTTAGAATGCTAATAAAAGAAGTGTCTTAGAGCTGCTGAGGTCGAAGCGTTGTGTTGTGCGCGGTGAGCTGTTGCGAAGAAGCCAAAGGTATGCAAGGGCGTTCAAACGCAGTTGAACGCCGACGCTCACATATTGTTCCCGGAAACAAGTGGATCGGCAAAACCAAAAAAGCATCCTACCATCCCCGAACCCCCTTCAATTCGCAAGTTGTCACCCACCGTTGGCAACTTTTGTGCTCATACCGTCCGCTAACTTTAGTGGCTGGAGATAATCTAAGAATGACCAGTTAACTATCCTTTTGAACGCGCTGCGCGCTCCCAGACAGGATGCAAAAAAGAACTGGAAGGCTTGACAGGTCTAATCTAGCACTTTTCTGCACGAATGCTAAAACGTTCGTATCTGCGCTCACTCTTAGCTAGCTAGCGCTAATACGCATTAGACCGCACTTTATGTGCACGATGTGTCAAAAAATTTCACACGCGAGACTTCATCACAAATCTGGTTACATCAAAAGCGCTTTCACGCATAAGCTACCATCCAACAGTAAATTTTTATCATCCAATCAGAATTGAGAGCACAAACATGTTCTTCACATCCTCCATCTACTCGCAGAGAAACCACCGATTTCTGGCAACACCAACCGCCTGTCGAACAACGCGCTTCGGATCGCCAAGCGCGCGTTCAAGCCTGCGAGTCACGCGGCGCTTCAGCATGTAAATTGAGCCAATCGGATACGCGTTCGCGATATCGTACAAGCACTGAGCCGCGATGAGGCGGAGTTTCTGACAAACGCAAAAAACATGTTAAAAAACCGGAAAAATCGATAATTGTCACTTACAACGTCCACATCGCATCCGAGCTCGAGAACGTCGAGGAGGCGGTCGACAAACGTCTCCAGTTCGACGGGCTTCGCTGCTCGAAAGTACTCGACCGTGTGCGGCGCGCTGAGAAGCGGTCGAAGAGTCTCGAGTGATGAACGAACGACGAACCAATCAGTACTGTTCACCGACTCGACCAGAAGTGGAAGAAGCTAAGGGATCATGCGGGGTTGAATGGGCAGAGCACAAGCGGTATAAGCGCTACGCAGCGGATGGCACCACAAGAAAATCAAATGCTAATTGGGGCCAAATTAAGGTGGATCCAAAAAAGCACCAGCAAAAAAAGCAAACAACATAAATTATTTATTCAATTCTAACTATATTTAATTTTTTTATTTTTATTTTTTAATAATAATTTTAATTAAAAAAATCAAATATAAAAATCAAAAACACGATACAAGTATATCGAAAAAATTGCTTCTCAAATGCTCACAGTCACACGTGTTCTTTTATTTACATACAAACAACCCCACTGTGCATACTTTTTCACTTCGAAGCAAATATAAGCAGAACTCTTACCTTCGAAATTTCAGGAAGATCAGCACTACCGCCCGCGGGCATGGCCGTTCGTGCAAAAGCCAAAAGATCACCAACCGCAGTGAACAAGTAGCGGCGGTCATCTAGAAAAAACATGACGAAAAAAATGTACAGAAGTTTCCTCAATGTCCAGCACGCACCTTGTGTCACCACTTGGAACCGTTCGAGCAAGATCGGAACAAGTTGAACAGCTATCCGCTGCCTGTAAAGAACACTCGTCCTCGCACGAACACGCTCCGATAAAAACGCCGCCTCGTCGTCCCCGCGAATCAAAACCGAGAACGCGTGCGAAGCCCGTTCAGAGTTCAGCGACATGGTCATCTTTAAAGAGGCAAAGAATGTCTGAGCTAATACAAAGAAAAAGCTGAAATAGGTACTTTTCGCACAAAACGAATCGCATGCGGCTTCGCATTTCGAAGTAGCAACCCTCTCGTTATCCAGCCCGCTGCTTCGTCATCCCAGCCCCCATCTGTGTCCAACGCGCTCTCGAGGCGATCGAGCTCGCCACGCAAGCGTTCGTCTGCAATCACGTGACCACCATCGTCAGCCAATCAGAACATCGAATTAGGCATCACCGGAAAGAACGGCGTTGCACAGAACAGCAAAGATTCGAGCAGCGGTGAGACGAACACTGCTGGTTGAGGTCACAAGAGGGAAGAGTCGAGCGATAAGCAAATCGATATGACTAACGTCGAAAAAGTCCTGTAAAATTTGGTCGGAACATGTTCTATCATCTCGATAAAACAAGCCCCAGCACCACTATAGTGGGGTTACTATGTTTTACAGCTTTGAAAAAACTGGTGAGTACAGCGCGACCATCTGGTCACCATAAAATTTTTTTTTTAATTTCAAAATATTTCAGAAAAAATTTCCACAACAAAATAAACAAGTGGAGTTCGCAAAAAATAAAATAAAAACCAAAACTTGTGAACTTTCATTTTATTGTGGGAATTTTTTTCTAAAATTTTTTTCTGAAAAAATTATTTTTATGCTGACCAGATGGTCGCGCTGTATCATCAAAACTGTACCGCCACTATACCTGATTCGAGACCGCGAAGAGATATGAAAAGGGAACGAGCTCTGCATCAATTTTAAAGTCGACCACCGCCATCCTCCGCAATAGAAAGCCCTTCAACCTTCTGCAAAACGCGTCAGTCGCACACTCTGATAAAAAACCAGAATCACAGCAGTCAGCTCACTCGAAATCAATGCGAAGAGCAACCTCCTGAATAACGAATCCAATCCGTCGCACAACCCGCTGCCTATCGACCTCACCCCGTGCGAAAGCGCTAAGCTGCTCAATGAGATCTGCACCGAAATCCGAACAACGCCAGGCTGTACTCTCCGAGGTAATTACCACTTCGAGAACACCATTAAGAACATGTTCCACAACATCTGCGAGAAGCGGAGGTGACATTTCGAACAAGAAGAAACTGCAGTCAGGTGACACACCGAGGGAAAGTGCCGTTGACTGCAGTAAGCGTTTGAGGAGAAAGTCACTGACGATTCGCTCGTACGTCGTCGAATCGTGAACGCAAAGACTTAAGGAAAGTAGTGCACCTGTATCGTTGTCGGATTCGGCTACAACGAAATAGTTCACCCTTCAAGGGCGCCGAGAACAGCCATCGGGGTAAAAATGAGAAAGTGAAATTTTCGTTCGAAAATGAGGATATAACAAGGCAAATAAACAAAAAGCGCCAAACGCGGACCTTTCGACATCATTCGTTCGACAAAACCACTCAACGACGGCTTGGCTCCACTGAGAGAATGGAGAAACGCTTTTGCGCTCGCCTCGCGAGGTCGCTTGCACAATCTGCACAACAACAATACAGTCAAGAACAAAGCAGGAAATACAGCATCATATACAGTGCGTGGTCAAGCGCAAGCATGCCCCACAAACGCTATGCATATACACGCCGAGTTAGCTACTCGCAGAGAAACGAGACGGAATGTAAAGGGTCCGTAAAAAGTCGACAGGCACGGTTTGAGGACATCGACAGCAATTATTGAGACATTAAACGTGTAGCCTCTCGCCTTACGTTTTCGTACCACATAATGTATGCAGTCTAAACATAAACTTTGACCACCATGTCCTGTCGACATTTTACGGACCTATGTACTGTATATAGTACGAACAGCACATACACGTCGTAAGCAGCGAAAGCCAACACCTCGACCGCATCGTCAGGAAGAAGCGATTCATCGGTGCCTCGTTCCAACTCGAGCAGCGAGCCAAGTACGATCAAGGCAAGAACACGGAGCTTCTCATCCGCCGAGCGATCAGTCGCGAAGCTCGTCATCAACGCAACGAGCGAAACTCCGATCGAAGCGAGGCTCCACTTTGCCGCTTCTGAATGGAAATTAACGAGAACCCAGTCACGCACACTTGTGCCAGCAAAAAGTAAGTCCGAACGCCCACTCCCTACTGCACAGACCGCTAAAAGTATCGGACAGCGAAAAGACTGCGAAAAGGCAAATCTACAGACCAAGGAGAATCTCGGGAAAAAATAATTTTGAAAATCGGTCGAGGAAAACAAAAGTTAGGGCTGTGAGAGACTCACTCAATTCACCTTTATGATTGACATCAAGAAAGCGAAACCACTCCGCGATTAAGCCAACGTACGAAATGCGATGCTTTAGAATATAAAAACAAATCACATGCGTTGGCAAAAAGCACGTGACCTACCTCTTCCTTGCTCGTCGCCTGCGAGCGTTCCATAAGAAGCGGAATAGTGCGCGTCGCCAAATTGCGGCACGCCGTCTGCGAGCCAGACGCAGCGACAATAAGAATCCGATTAGCCGCATCAAGAAGCGACATCTCTGGACTGCATAAAAACGGTTCGAGGTCTGAAAAACCGTCATCGATTTTTCTCTACCATTGCCTTTCTTAACTATTTACTGACCCTTGAAAATCTGACCGAGCAGAACGACGAGCGGAACACCCTCATCTTCGACTTTCTCACTCTGCAGAAAAATTGGAGGATTATCCACTGAGCTTGTTCGTCAAACTAAATTTTCATACTTTCGAATTCGCGATCGATGCAGCAGCGATCAGTTTTTTCAAACACTTTAACGCCTCTCTTTCGAGCTCACTCGACTTCGGAACAAGGGACTAAACGAGGATCAAATTAGCTCTCTCGACAGTTAAACTAAAGGAATATTTGCCTGCTTCCTAATATCGTTCCAGAGTTGCATCCCCCACTGGGCGGGCACTTCGGGCGGAAACGTGTCAAAAGCCACGTCCTATCAAAATGATAAAGCACGTCACGTGACAAGTTCACACTAAGACGCTGGCAGTAAGCTGCGTCGCTGCGTAGAGATAAGCTTCTCAACAACAGTCACAATCAGACGCTTTCGAAGCACAAGCACACAACGCAACGGCGAGAAAGCTTGACACAATGCCCGGTGCGTTCGCTCTCCTACTCCGTTGGTTCGCCATCGTAGTGGCCATTTCGCCGCTGGTCGACTCAAAGTCAACCCTCGCCTACTTTCCTTGCATTCTCGAAGCAGGTACCCAACTATGCGTGTAGTGGAGCTAACCGCTTAGTCCCGACGGTTTCAATATAGACTTTCAATGTCAGTGCATTCCGGCGCGCGAGACGATCGACTGCGCGAATCTTCGGCTCACTGACATTCCCCTACCGGAGACGCCGATGCGGCGCTACACGACGCTCAACCTGAGCGCCAATCGACTCGGCTTTGGTTTCCCGAGCGAGGACGAACTACTCGAGTCGTACCCACAGCTCGAGGTTAGCTCAGGGGTGTAGGACCACACAGGGTTTCCGGGTAGAGACCGGTTCGGGTCATTTTTCAGGGTTCGGCCCGAACCCGGCCTCTATTTCCCGGCTTCAGCCCCCTCCCCCAAACTTCCAATTTGTGTGGGAGAAGTAGGGTAAAAGTGCCAATTCGGGCTCATTTCTAAAGGTTTTCCACGGGTGAGCCCCCGACCCTGTATCTAGCTCATACTAGACGGCCTAGCGAGGACATCGAATGTTCTCCTTTCAGTTTATCGACCTCCGGAACAACGAGAACCTCGACTGCCGCATCGTGCGTCGCCTCGCCTATCAATCGATCGAGATCCTATCTCACTGCTCTCAAGAGGACGTCGTCATTGAGTTGCCTCCCCGACGAGGAGACGACGGGGAGCAATCCATGCGCGAACCCGTCCGCCACGCACCGTCACCGTGTACGACATTCTGGTGCAAACTCCGGAACGAGATGGGTCGAAAACTGCTACAAGCATACGCTGAAGTGCACTACGCGTGGCAGGAAGTTCGCAAAACTATTGGCGGGCTCTCCTCGTCATCACAGCAGTAACAGACAGATTCGTGATTATAAACTAATTAGCTAACAAAGCCTCCATCTCACTTTAAGTGAAACTGTAATAAACAACGCCAAAAATGCAATATAACACTAACTAAAACCAGACACGTGACTTATTTAAAACCCTATAGACGCATGCATACTTCTACTCTATACACTATACAGCAAAAAATCAATAACGAGTATAAGCTCAAGTCAAGTGATCAACTGAACTTTATCGATTTTCCCACATAAAAAGATGTGCGAATGAAGTAACGTACCAGAAGGATGAACGTTGCGACGCTTGCTGTCGCCTCGTCGAGCTGCTCGATGAGCAGACGCATACAGGGCGTCGCAAACGACGAATGGGCGCAAAGGCACCGGTTGAGCGCTGTCTGCAACTCGAGGCTCGTCACTGTGTGCGTATCGCTCGTGTTAGGCTTAAAGTCGATAGGAAAGTAGCACGCGACGACGTCGAAAAGCTCATCGCTAAAGGGACCTGAAATAAGCAGCGAGTTTGTGTCGCCGTCTCGGAAATGGCGGCGCGATTTTATCGATTTTTTTTCACGTGTACATTTAGCAGATATATCTATGACAAATTTTCCTTCGTCTTTCATCTTGCAATCCGCAAATTATAAACTGTGTACACGCTTTCAATGACGAAAAACGTCACGTGATAATTCAAGCCAATAGCATCAACCAATCATTGTGTACCTATGTCAAAATCGCGCGCGATCACCGAGTGAAGATAGAAAATGAGCAGGAGATTGCGTGGATCGCGTTCGCCGTCGACGGCTTGAATAAAATTCATAACGAATTCGCTGCGACGCGATTTGAGACCTTGAAGCGGAAAAATCGATAAACTATCAAAAAATTTACCGAATTCTTCTACCCTCTTTGTCGATCGAAAGGAGAACACCAAGAAGCTCGTAAATGGACTGTCGAACGTCTTGCTTGAGCGCCTGAATTTGCTGATCCTTGAATAGGGCGGTGACGACGCGAACGCCAAAATCCGGCGGCAGACGACGGCAAGAACACTCAAAAAGAACGCGTTCAATACATGCGTCGCAAATTAAAATTTTCGTTTTGCTCACAAGAAAATGCAAAGCTTGTAACGTCGGAGGAAAAAGAAGAACGCTATCTTGTAAACGCGCACAGAAGAAGTCGAGCAAAACATTCACTGAAAAACGTTAAATCTAACCGCAGCTGAAGAAGGGAGAATGCTAGCTCATGCAAGCTACCTTCGTCTTCGACGAGTTCGTCGGCGCCAAGCGATCGCAAAGTACTTGTAATCTCAACAAGCGCACTTAGTCGGTCATCAACTTTGGAACTCGTCAGCTGTGGGCTAAAATGCACATTTTCTAACACTCTCTGAACAGAACAACGTTCGAAATTACTAGAAACTTACCGCAGCTCTTCTATTTTCTGAAGAAGCATTGTGCTCAAGAAGTAAATCCGAGTCAACCAAATATTTCACTCATTTCATTCACAAATTTTCCGAAACGCACAAAATTTGCACAAAACGAATTGTATCTCGTTATACATTGCTGTCTTCTGGCCGGTTGCTTTACTTGCTGGCCGATTTGTCTCGCTATCGATAGCAAGGCTGATCATTTAACAGAAGCGCGTTTTCAAACAATTCTTACGCCCTACTCCTAAATCTTTCCATCTCTCTGTCCTGAAACATCGATGATGTTTACTATGCTATTGAACTATGAATAGTCATGCTTAATCGGCAATTTTACTCACAAGTTTTTTTGTATACACGACGTTCTCTTTGGGGGTCGGTTCAGCTGGCTGATAGATCACATGCACAAGTGCGTTACCGCGTTTTTTAACGTGGTATTTACCGGCGCCATCGTAGCTGGCGTTTTACGTTGATAAATATCTGAGATGATAACTGATAAGATAACGTGTTCACCGCTCAGGATTTATGCGGTACTCAGCAACTAAAGTATTATAAACACACTAATTTAATTATAAATTTATTGAGTTTTTAACTTTTCAGCGTGCAAATATTTCGACATGAATATATTTGTTCGGATCTTTGCAAGTTTGAAATAAGAGGCTCACAGAAACTGACCAGCTAGTTCAGCGATGTTAACTAATTTATTCGATTTATATTTCGATCGACACATTTTGCTCTGATCGGCATGGGTTTGAAGTGACAGCGTCACTGGATTGGGCAAAATAAAGCGCTTTCTGCCTGTTGCGCTGCTGGCCAAAAATGTTTTGAAAAGTTCTATTCACTCGTCCGAACTAACGAAGACGTCACAGATGGAGTTTAATATGTGTTATGTAATATATTCAAAGCTAAAAGCAAGACTGAAAAGGCTAAACTATCTTTACAACTGTTGTTCGTGTTCGCAGTTTGCACTTGAGGCTGTTGTGCAGCTTGCTGTTGCTGTTGTTTTTGAGTGGGTTGTTGTTGATACTGTTGCTGTTGTTGGGATGGCGTGCATGACACTTGACTTCCAAGGCTAAAATCACACCGTACGGCGGGTCAAGACAGGATCATTCTTGAACATGTTGTTCTTCAAGGTCTTACTTGAGTGCGTTCGCAATGCACGAACATTGCGTCTGCTCGAGTTGCACCACTTGAGGCCAGAACTGCGCCAGACAATTGGCCAACTGCGTGCCGTTGTTACCGCTTCCGTTGATCAGGTAGCATCTATTTGATTGGCTTGCGTGTATTAATTACTTCGTTAGCATATGGGGAAAGATAAATATACTGGAGAGTCTTAACTCACTGATTCTGTGAGGCACAGTTCTCGGTGCCGGATAAGCCTCTCTTTCTTCGGCGACTGCTGGTTGTGCTAAAAGACACCTTTTATTGATCGTTTCTCCCCAACAAAATTGAGGGTCTCTTCCATGTATGGGTACAGAACGTTCTCGACAGCCGTCGGAGAAAATCCAATTTTCAGAAAGACTTGCAAGTGAGGACTCTTGACTCTCTCAAACGAACTTTGTCGACGCTAGTTGCATCATCGTTCCATTGGTGTACACGCAAGCATCGACACAAGCGGTGAACTGTCGAAATGACGGAACGAGCGTCACGAGCTGCCTCACTGGATCAAAGAGAGGGCCTGTGATCGCGTTGAAAGCAGTAGTCGTCGTTGGCGGCTGTGTGGCCTTCATAGCCGCCACGCCTGTGCACCTACACACGGGAACATAAGAGGGATATTTTCACGTGTTCAATCGATAATTTCAAGTGTCCAGAAATACATTTGTGTCGCCTGGTAGAAGCACTGTCGTTCCTGGGGCGCCAGCTGCGCTTTTGCCTGACTGTACGAGCTGTAGCACTGGGCGAGCGTTTGACCCTGACCGCCAAAGTAGCTTTGCGCACACCTGCAATTGAAACACGTGTGCATGATATTTCGGCATATGACACGATCGTTCAATCAATCGATAATTTGCGGTGACGTAGCACCAGTTTCGCAATTTGCGTTCATGCTCATTCTTACGTGAGCTTGCATGCGTTCGTAATTTGTGCCTGCTGGGCCTGCGCGGCGCTGCTGCATTGTTCGATTTGCTGGCAGCTACACTGAGTTGTTGGAATTTGAGAGCCAGTCTAAAAATAAGAAAAAGTTGCGTCTGTGTCATCGTTGCATTAAAATGACTTTTGAAAATATTTATATTTATAAAAATATTAGTGAACATTTCTTTAAAAAATACTTACTTGGTAGACAACGTAGCCTACTAAGATGAAAAATGAGGCAAAACGCTGGATTCTGATAGGCATCTTTCCTGTTGGAATTTTCATGATCGAGAACAAAGTAGTTCGAATAAAATTCGAGAACTCGGAGAAGCTTTATATTTCTGAGTTCTGGACATGCTCCAGCTGGACGTAAACAGCGGAAAAGTGTCGTCAACAGCAGCTGGAACATTTCAAAGTACACGCAAGCAAGCAAACTCAGAATGTGTTTTCCGTCACCAGATAGTTTTGTGTACTTTGTTTCACGTGCAGAAGCCAATCAATACACTCTATTTTTGCATCCTGCCTGGAGCCCGAAGGGCGTAAGCAAAGGAGGCTTACTGGTCGTTCTGAAATTAT